>OX465275.1:76109308-76371710 GCA_949987645.1 Tachina grossa | reverse complement strand
ATTATTAATATATTATTATTATTATTATTATTATTATTATTATTATTATTATTATTATTATTATTATTATTAAATTATTATTATTATTATTATTATTATTATTATTTATTATTATTATTATTATTATTATTATTATTATTATTATTATTATTATTATTATTATTATTATTATTATTATTATTATTATTATTATTATTATTATTATTATTATTATTATTATTATTATTATATTATTATTATTATTATTATTATTATTATTATTATTATTATTTATTATTATTATTATTATTATTATTATTATTATTATTATTATTATTATTATTATTATTATTATTATTATTATTATTATTATTATATTATTTATTATTATTATTATTATTATTATTATTATTATTATTATTATTATTATTATTATTATTATTATTATTATTATTATTATTATTATTAATTATTATTATTATTATTATTATTATTATTATTATTATTATTATTATTATTATTATTATTATTATTATTATTTATTATTATTATTATTATTATTATTATTATTATTATTATTAATTATTATTATTATTATTATTATTATTATTATTATTATTATTATTATTATTATTATTATTATTATTATTATTATTATTATTATTATTATTATTATTATTATTATTATTATTATTATTATTATTATTATTATTATTATTATTATTATTATTATTATTATTATTATTATTATTATTATTATTATTATTATTATTATTATTATTATTATTATTATTAATTATTATTATTATTATTATTATTATTATTATTATTATTATTATTATTATTATTATTATTATTATTATTATTATTATTATTATTATTATTATTATTATTATTATTATTATTATTATTATTATTATTATTATTATTATTATTATTATTATTATTATTATTATTATTATTATTATTATTATTATTATTATTATTATTATTATTATTATTATTATTATTATTATTATTATTATTATTATTATTATTATTATTATTATTATTATTATTATTATTATTATTATTATTATTATTATTATTATTATTATTATTATTATTATTATTATTATTATTATTATTATTATTATTATTATTATTATTATTATTATTATTATTATTATTATTATTATTATTATTATTATTATTATTATTATTATTATTATTATTATTATTATTATTATTATTATTATTATTATTATTATTATTATTATTATTATTATTATTATTATTATTATTATTATTATTATTATTATTATTATTATTATTATTATTATTATTATTATTATTATTATTATTATTATTATTATTATTATTATTATTATTATTATTATTATTATTATTATTATTATTATTATTATTATTATTATTATTATTATTATTATTATTATTATTATTATTATTATTATTATTATTATTATTATTATTATTATTATTATTATTATTATTATTATTATTATTATTATTATTATTATTATTATTATTATTATTATTATTATTATTATTATTATTATTATTATTATTATTATTATTATTATTATTATTATTATTATTATTATTATTATTATTATTATTATTATTATTATTATTATTATTATTATTATTATTATTATTATTATTATTATTATTATTATTATTATTATTATTATTATTATTATTATTATTATTATTATTATTATTATTATTATTATTATTATTATTATTATTATTATTATTATTATTATTATTATTATTATTATTATTATTATTATTATTATTATTATTATTATTATTATTATTATTATTATTATTATTATTATTATTATTATTATTATTATTATTATTATTATTATTATTATTATTATTATTATTATTATTATTATTATTATTATTATTATTATTATTATTATTATTATTATTATTATTATTATTATTATTATTATTATTATTATTATTATTATTATTATTATTATTATTATTATTATTATTATTATTATTATTATTATTATTATTATTATTATTATTATTATTATTATTATTATTATTATTATTATTATTATTATTATTATTATTATTATTATTATTATTATTATTATTATTATTATTATTATTATTATTATTATTATTATTATTATTATTATTATTATTATTATTATTATTATTATTATTATTATTATTATTATTATTATTATTATTATTATTATTATTATTATTATTATTATTATTATTATTATTATTATTATTATTATTATTATTATTATTATTATTATTATTATTATTATTATTATTATTATTATTATTATTATTATTATTATTATTATTATTATTATTATTATTATTATTATTATTATTATTATTATTATTATTATTATTATTATTATTATTATTATTATTATTATTATTATTATTATTATTATTATTATTATTATTATTATTATTATTATTATTATTATTATTATTATTATTATTATTATTATTATTATTATTATTATTATTATTATTATTATTATTATTATTATTATTATTATTATTATTATTATTATTATTATTATTATTATTATTATTATTATTATTATTATTATTATTATTATTATTATTATTATTATTATTATTATTATTATTATTATTATTATTATTATTATTATTATTATTATTATTATTATTATTATTATTATTATTATTATTATTATTATTATTATTATTATTATTATTATTATTATTATTATTATTATTATTATTATTATTATTATTATTATTATTATTATTATTATTATTATTATTATTATTATTATTATTATTATTATTATTATTATTATTATTATTATTATTATTATTATTATTATTATTATTATTATTATTATTATTATTATTATTATTATTATTATTATTATTATTATTATTATTATTATTATTATTATTATTATTATTATTATTATTATTATTATTATTATTATTATTATTATTATTATTATTATTATTATTATTATTATTATTATTATTATTATTATTATTATTATTATTATTATTATTATTATTATTATTATTATTATTATTATTATTATTATTATTATTATTATTATTATTATTATTATTATTATTATTATTATTATTATTATTATTATTATTATTATTATTATTATTATTATTATTATTATTATTATTATTATTATTATTATTATTATTATTATTATTATTATTATTATTATTATTATTATTATTATTATTATTATTATTATTATTATTATTATTATTATTATTATTATTATTATATTATTTAATTATAATTAAAGTAAAGCTACCTCGAAATATTGATATAATTGTAACTATGCCGCTCATAGTATTGAAATTCATTGCGTCGCACAGTGGTTCAAATGCTCAACCTAGCCGGACGAAAGTTATAACTCCCTTTTGAGAAGCCGTATTGACATGAAACTTTGCACATTCATATATTTTTTCAATAAAAACACTCACCAAAAAATGGGCGCAATCTGTAAAATAGTCGTGGTAGATTTTTTGTTAAATAAATAAAAACAAATAATGTACTTGTATATATGTAAAACATTATTCATTTATCTAAAAATTCGAATTTTTATCACAAATTTCAATCTGCATTAATAAGATCTATTGAAAGAAATAATGTTTTCAATTTAATGAAATATGAATAAATATTTAATCCAAATATTCAAAATGTTAAAGGTAACTGAAATGTAAAGGCAAATCAAAGACAACTGAAAATATTCAAAAAAAAAACAACTGCCTGTGGCGAAAAAAGACAACAAACCGAAAAAGACAATATGTTTGCTTTAATCTGATTCACTTTATGAATAGAGGAACGACTGGTATAGAAGCATGTGAAAGTATCGCAATAACTTCTTCGCCCAAAGGCTCTGTACTGCGAGAATGAATAGAAGCCTTTGATGAAAAAGAAGGAAGAAGAGGATCTGAAGACAAGAGGAGATAGTGAAAAAATCATGCATTGTTTTTTCGCGGGACATTTTTCGGGTGTGACTTTCTCGTATATTTCGGAAACCTTTGTTTCGAGATTCCAACGCTTCTTCCGACAACATCCCTGTAGTTTGTAAGCTTTTTTAAACTGCAGAGGTACCAAAGAAACTACAAACAAATGTTCATCCGTTCCGTTCATCCCACTGCTACCATCGCATCCACATTTTTAGGACAAAATAAGCTCTGTAGATTTACACTGTTGTAAAACTTCTTTTTGCTGCTTTAAAAAATTTTTTTTGCAGTGTGATACATATACTTAGCTTTGCGAAGATACTCGATATTTCAGAAATGTTGATACCATCATTTGGATAGCATTCCCTTTTCGCAGCCAAAAGTTTATGGTATGAATTGTAGATATCAGCGTTATGGTTTTTAGCACCTACTCGCAAAAGACTATAAGTGTGTCTTATGTATCCACTATCGATATGCAAAACTAACGCCTCCTCATTTGTGTATGGTATTGGTACTTTTGAAGAAAAACAATTTTTTTATTTTTGCTGCTCTTAACGGAGAAGACTTATAGAGACTTGTTCCAGCAGCAAATGTCAATTCTTCTGGGAACTAAGTCTCCAATAAAGGTGCAACTTTTCGCTTTGCTCTCTCAGTTTTATCTAAGAATTCTTTAGAAGGTCTGCCATAGTTTGATGTCGACGGCCATAATCTGTCATTCTGAGATGCTGAAGAAGGCTTAATCTAGGCGCACGGCAGTGTGCCAGGCCAAGTTCTGGCCAATGCACGCAGTGTGTATATTTACACGAAGCCATTCGAGCTGTTTTTACCCCCCTCATAACTTTGTTGCCCGCAATCATAACTTTGTTCCCCGCAATTTAAACCATAATTAGAATAAATTCATATAACCTCATATGCGAAGTTTGAAAGTTTTACAATGAAAGGTTCCGGAGATATAGGGGTGCAAAAAGTGCATATTTTAAGACATACTCACTGACCACTGACGCACTCATCAAATTGATGAAGCACTTCCGCAATCGCTAGAGAGCTAAAATTTGGTACACGAGTAGATCTAGGTGTGCAATGAAACAGAAAAATCTGAAAACCCAAAAATTTTAACCAGGGGCGGCGGGGCTACGCCCATAAAAATTAAAGTTTGTGCTGTTCAGCTGATAGAGAGCTAGGTCTAGGTGAGAAATAAAATAAAAAAATCTGAAAACTCGGAAATTTTGACCAAGAGGGCGGGGCTACGCCCATAAAAGTCAGAATTAAAAAAGCTAATATAAGGCGCTTAATGGAAGCTTTTTTTTATTGAAATTCGGTATATATACTGCTACAATGCAAGGCTATAAATTTTTTATTAAAAAAGTGGGCGTTGATACGCCCATACAATTTAAACCTCATTTTAATGCCCTTCGGCTAACCATATTTAGACATACTATTTATCTACCTACTATTATCCGTTTGTAACGAAACTAGACACGAATAATTAGCACTGACCCAAAAAAAATTGACTCTGGAAAAGTGGGCGGGGTTACGCCCATAATAATTAAAAGTTAAAAGTTGCGCTAAGGAGCTGAAATTTGATATACAAGTAGAATTAGGTGAGAAACCAACTAGAAAAATCTAAAAACCCGGAAATTTTAGTTAGAGGGGTGGGGCGGGGCTACCCCCATAAAAATTAAAAGTTGCGTTTATGAGCTGAAAGTTCCGGAGATATAGGGGTGCAAAAAGTGCATATTTTAAGACATACTCACTGACCACTGACACACTCATCAAATTGATGAAGCACTTCCGCAATCGCTAGAGAGCTAAAATTTGGTACACGAGTGGATCTAGGTGTGCAATGAACTATAAAAATCTGAAATACAAAAAAAAAATTACTAAAATAGGCGGGGCCACGCTAGTATTATTTGAATTAAAAACTTAATACACAGCTTTTAATTCAAGCCAATTTAGTGAAATCTTGCATACGCGTTGCACGTACACAATACTGTAAACTATCACCTTAATAATTTGGCGTGATCACTCCCATAAAATGTTAGCCTTGTGTTTAATCTACATCAGTCTAGCATATTTTAGAAGAAAATTAGCATGAATTATAAGCGCTGCTCACAACAAAATTTTGAGTTAGGAATAGTGGGAGAGATAATGCTGATAAAATCTAAAGATATAATTCGCGCTAGAGAGCTGACATTTTATACACCATTTCATAAACCAAAAAGTTTTACCCGGTATGCGAGGCCACGACGTTAAAACTCCAATTCGAACTAGCGAGCTTAAATTTGATACACAAATAAATCTAGATAAGAGATCACTAAGAAAAATCTGAAAGTCCAAAAGTTGCTATCAGAGGGCGGAAACAAGCACTTCAAGTTCAAAATTAACATACATTTTATTAAAACTTTTCATACACATTGCACTTCTCCAAAATAAAAATTCCCTATTTTGAAAAGTAGCCGTGACTCCACCCTAAATCTTAGCTTTTTCGTTCAGGTACTTCGGCTTAGCAGTTTTTAATTTAATACTCAGGTATTTCTTATTAACTTTTTAATACCAAACTTTGCATGAACCATAAGCACTAGCAGATATATAAAAGTCGGTGGGTCCATGCCCATAAAAATTTTACGTAATATTATACTATAGAGAGCTGACATTTTGTACACAAATAGTAATTGATTTACTCAATCGGAAATTCCAAAAATTGAAAGAACCAGCTACCCTATTAAAACTTTGCATACACATTGGGCATATCATTTTGATTTATGTACTTCAGCTAAGCAGACTTTAATATGTAAATATATTAAGAAAGTAGGCGGGATCATGCCCAGTAAAATTTACGCTGTATTTTACATGTTTCTTCCAGTCGGCTCTTACCAAATTGCATACACACTGGCGACCCGTTGTAATGGCACAGTAGTGCATTTTTAAGGTTAACAATTCAACACCCATCACGCTCTTACCCACTATTTTATGTACCTCTGTCATTTTCAACTACCCCATGGGAGTCTATTTTTGACAACGGTTGTGGCAATCCCGAGGCCCCAGCTGGGGTAATGTGGCTTTTTCCACTGACGGACCTTTGGTACATTACCCGTAGGACTTATGTGTTACTACCCGATCTCTGGCAAACAGAGCAAAGGATGTGCACATATTTATAAAAGGAAAACAAATATTGTACGCCAGTCGTTGTCAGTTAGGTGCAGCGTCACCAGAACTGCCCCTGAGTTCAAAAGACGATAGAGGTGAAGCCCTTGTGGTTGAACTTCGAGGTCTCACCAGAGGCTACTTCTGGTGCCACGGGTGGCAGTTGCCCGACAGCTGACCTGCTTAGAGATAAATGCATTGCGGTTGTCAGGATCCTGTGCTGAAATGGTTGTTCGTCCCAAGGGACGTTGCACATATGTGTCAGATCATATGTGTCATATCTTAGTAGGCACAGGATTTTGGCGTCGAGCTTGCGTTATTCTCGCGTGTTTGGTTCTCTCTGCCCTAAAGTTTTGAGTACATGTAGCGGTCGTCAGTTTCCTTTGCTAAAATGCCGAGTTCGTCCTACCCGACGGGGTTAAAGGGATGAATTTGGTATGTGTGGAGTAGACATTGGTTATTTGGCGACACAGGAATGCGTTCATTTCGGACCTCGCTGTTGGTGTATACACAACACCATAGCGTGGAAGCCGGAGAATTATCGTGGTGGCTGTGGTTGCTACCAAAATCGCTGGGAGAATAGTCTTGGCTTCCCAGTGTGAAATCAATGCTAGCCAGACACTATTCTAGGTACTGTTGCCATTCAACAGAGCTGCTATGGGCACGGACATAGCAGCAGAGTTTAGATTGCGCAAAGTACCTCAGCGAGGTACTTGAATATAGAACAGGGATAACTATATTCAAAGATTGCAACCTATGTGCCTTATGGAGTGCGCCATAGGTTCATTATAAAAGGGTGCATGGGGGCGTTGGTCTAGCGTCTAACCCACACCCGGTGCTTTGGCACACGTGAGATTAGGCCGTAATGGCAGGTACTCCCGTAAAGCTATTGCACATCTGTCATTTTTAACTGGCACAGTGATCATGAATAGAAATGAAATACACTAGAAATTTTAAGTTTAAAAAGTGTTATTATCGAAATTTTTTCAAAAAATAATCAGATCCTCACAAAAACATAAATGTGAAAAACGGCCAAGTTCTTATCCAAAATTTCGGCCATTAAAACTTGTGAGATATAAATTTTGACCAAGTTCTTCTTTGCCACAATACATAACACAGAAATATATTATGTGTGATAAAAATTTGTAATCGTAAGGGTGTCATATAATTTCTAGATAATCTGTTAACTTGGCAATATTTTTACCTTTCCAAAAAAGGAGAGAATAATGTATAAATGTTCATTTCTTTATATTGATAAATATGTTGTCAATCTGCCAATTATCTAGAAATTATATGACACCCTTACGATTACAAATTTTTATCATACATAATATATTTCTGTGTTAGGTATTGTGGCAAAGAAGAACTTGGTCAAAATTTATATCTCACAACTTTTAATGGCCGAAATTTTGGATAAGAACTTGGCCGTTTTTCACATTTATGTTTTTGTGAGGATTGGAATTACAAAATTCCCATCTAGCCAATATTTATTTGTAGCTTCGAAAAATAGCTTTGTTTGATTCGCTTGAATCCACTTCTTAGCCAGAAACCATACAAACATTCGAGCAGATTGCTTCGCTTTTTTGCAATAGCTATCCGTTTAATTATTCTGAAGCGCGATCTTAGCAAAAACATGCGATATAAAATCATTAAGTTTCTTATTTTGTTGTTTTTCACTATACCAAGCATCAAATAGTTCCCTCTTACTAATGGACATTTTAAGCTGTAAACCAAATAAAAGCATTTAGGCAAAAACTGTCAGCTAATTTTGAAAACATTGACAAGCTACAACCATACAGATTAAAAAAAATATAGAATTATGGTTTTATAAATTCCCATTTAAAAACCTAATTGAATTTGGACATTGAACAAAATGTTTACATATAAGATACACACGTACAAAACTGCAGTGTTTTTCTAAACAAAACATTTTATTTGAAATATAAAAGTTGTAAAATTTGTTCCTGTCTTTGTTAAATTAATTTCAGCAAAAACAATATTTTATAAACTTTGTTCTTATTTTTTCACGACAACTTTAATTGCGGTACAAAATATCAACTGAGCTATTAATAGACAAAAAAAACAGCAATTACTTGTGTTTAAAACAAGAAAGCAAACATGAAACTGAAGTTAAATAAATAAAAAATGTACCGTACAACTTATTATAATTATCAAACAAAATATTTAGTTTCGGATTAATACTTTTTCTGGCAACGACGTCTGACAAAAATTGTCAGTTCACACGGTTGTAAGAAATTTTGAGCACATTTTACTGGCAATATTGTAAGATCTGACAACCGTCTGTACATAGCTTTAGTTGCAACTTGCTTTTGTTTATTCGCCAAATTATAAACATAATGAAATCATTTTTGCCAATTCTTTTATTTTTAGGGTTCCGTACACCAAAGGTGAAAAGGAACCCTATTGTTTTCGCTACGCTGTCCGTCTGTCCGTCACACGGCACTTTCTCAAGAACCGTAAGAGCTACGGTCTTGAAATAAGGACATAGTATGTAGAACCTTGGCCGCTACAACAACAAATACATGAGAATTAAAAATTAAAGGGTGTTAAAATTCCATGTAATATAAAGGGTGTTTTTTTTAGAGGTATAGAACTTCGAATGGAAATAAAACACAAGAAAATCGTTTTAATGTCCATCAGTTTGGCTTTGTTGGAAGGATAATTTTATGCCATTAATGTTTAAATATGATTTCGGGCATGTGGCCGCCGCGGCTGGCTCGAATAAAGCCAATTCTACAGGTCCAATTTTCAACCACTTTTTCGAGCATATGGGGCCGTATGTTGGCAATAACGCCACGAATGTTGGCTTCCAAGTCCCCTAACGTTTCTGGTTTGTTGGCGTAGACGAGCGACTTCACATATCCCCAAAGAAAATAATCCAATGGTGTCAAATCACACGATCTTGGTGGCCAATTGACAGGTCCATTCCGCGAAATTATGCGCTCATCGAATGTTTCCTTCAATAAACGGACGGAGCTTGCGGTAAACTTCGCGAACTGAACCATTATTTTCGAAATAAATTTGCACGATTTGCAAGCGTTGTTCTTTTTTCAACCTGTTCATGATGAAATGGCAAACCAAACTAAATATTAATCACTTGACATACAATTGTATGAACATATGTATATTGAAACTTGAAATTTGTAAAATTAGTGTATTTTTATACAGACTACAAAAATTAAAACTAAAATTTAAAAAAAATTAAATTAAAGGGTGGTCCATCAGTTAATGCAATTTTGACAATGTAATTTTGACAATTTGCTATATCTTGGAAACCGTAAGAGGCAAACACTTGAAATTTTCAAAAACGGTAAAACTAAAAAAACCAAAAATTATAAAATCGCCAAACCAAAAAAAAATCGCCAAAAATTAAAAAAAAATCGCCAAAAAGAAAAAAAAACGCCAAAATTAAAAAAAATCCAACACTAAAATAAATCGCCAAATTCGAAAAAATCGCCAAAATAAAAAAAATGCCAAAAATCGAAAAAAATCGCCCGAACGAGAAAATGGCGCCAAAACTAAAAAAAATTTTTAAATAAAAAAGAAAATCGCAAATATTAAAAAAATCGCCAAAAATAAAAAAAATCGACAAAATGAAAAAAACGCCAAAAACCGAAAAAAATCGCCAAAACAAGAAAATAAAGTGTCAAAACTAAAAAAAGAATAAAAACTTAAAAAAATCGCCAAAATCAAAAAAAGCAAAAAACGCCAAAACAAAAAAACCGAAAAGACCCCAAAAACGAAAAAAATGCCAAAACTATATATTATATAGGATGAAGTTTGTATTAAATTACATATCTAGTGTTCGTACGGAACCCTTCGTGCGCGAGTCAGAGTCGCACTTTACTGAATTTATATAAGGTTCCGTACACCAAATGTGAAAACCCTATTGTTTTCGCTACGCTGTCCGTCTGTCCGTCACAGGCTATTTTCTCAGGAACCGTAAGAGCTACGGACCTGAAATTTGGACAGAGCATGTAGAACCTTAGCCGCTACAACAACAAGTACATGAGAAGGGTGTTCCAAAACGAGCAACGAAATATCTTAAAATCCAATGTAATATACATACAATTGTATGTACATATGTATATTGACACTTGAAATTTTTAAAATTATACCTGATTTACATTAAGCATTTTTTCATTAATTTTGTTGTTATTTCATGAAATGTAAATAACAACAACAGCTATTTAAGTATAGAGTGTAGAGAGTGCTATTTAAGTGTTGTTACTTACATAGCTGTTGTTGTTATTTACATTTATTTTCTTTTTACATATTCTTACAAATACAATTTAAAGCTGAAAAAAAGTCAGCCAATATAGCAATAGTAAAGTAAGAAAATAAAAAACATGTTGATTATTGAGTTCTTGTTTCAACTTTGTTATTTGTTGTTGAGCTTCTCATTTGTTTAAATTAAAGTTTATAACATAATAACTCTAGTTGTTCTAAGAAACTTTGGGTAAAGGTTCCATGATGATCTGCATTAGCAACAGTGAAATGCGCATAGGATCCAGCTAAACCCCTCAATAATCAATTTCAATGTATTTTTAATAAAACAAATATTTTACTTAATAAGTACAATATTAATTTGGGATTATTAGTGCGTTAAAAAATTTTAAACTTTAAAAAAATCGTCAACACCGAAAAAACGTCAACACTAAAGAAAAAACGCTTAAAACAGAAAAAACCCAAAAAACTAATAAAAATGCCAAAACTATATTTTATATAGGCTAAAATTCGTATTGAATTACATATCTAGTGTCCGTACGGAACCCTTCGTTCGCGGGTCAAAGTCGCACTGCACTGAATTTATTTTGTATTATTATATGTTTGTGTTATATTGTTTTTAGTTTGTGTAATATTTTGTTCAAATAGAATTTGGCTATTGTATTTAAAGTAGAAAGTGTGACGTTCCAACGTATGAAAACGTGGCAACTTCAAATTACTAAGAGCCCAACGTAAATTAGAGCGTCAAGCGTTGCGTTAGCAAGATATTATGTGCATGTAGTGAAAATACGCTCTAATTTAGGTTGTACTCTAAGTCTCAAGATAAAAGTTACGGGTAGGTTGGACTTGTCTTTAAATTATCGCTCACTTTTGGTTAAAGTGAAGTTGTAATAATGAAAAAGTGTTTATCCATCCAATAAAATCATTCCTTTTATAATAATAATTGATACAACAACAGCCGAACAGTGGCAGATTTAATAGCTTGTGGTTACCATAAGTCATCCATTTCTCCTTGGAATTAAACTAAAGAAACTTCAGTTTTCTGCTACAAGTATGTATAAAAAATTAAAATATCGTCTCAGACGTGACTGGATTGTTCACATTGGAATATTTAAGGGAAAGTAGCTCTTGATTATCTTCTTTCTTTTTTGGTTTTTCAGTTGTTAAATGATATATTTATTTAATTAAAGTTCCCAGAATAAAAATAAATAATTCTTACTTGTTTTAATTGCATAATCAGAGTTTTATCCGCACTGAATTTAACCTTTTATTGAGATAATAAAAAAAATTGCTTATTTTTTGATCATACATATTTCATATAAACAGCAAAACAGCTGGTTTTGAAAAAAAAACTACATGCCTTCTTATTACTTCCTACAATTAATATTTTGTTTGACTACTTTTATTTCGAAATTTGTGTAACTGAATTCGAAAAGTTTTCGAAATGCATTAATAAAATGCGAAAATCTCTTAATTTTAATAAACTTTGATCTATCAATAAGAATTTGTTATTCTATTTTTTGGATTTAAAAAATATGTTTTTTTTTAATTTAGGCAATATATTAATTTATTTCTGTAATTTTTTTCTCGAAAATTTTTTTAAGACGCATGTTATGTTCTTCTTATTAATATAAAAATGCATGGATGGTAGAAAACTGGGAAAAAATTGGGGTTTTTAGGTGCTTTTAACCAAGTTTTCAAGCTTTTAAACGGTAAGCACCACTGAATTCAGCCTACTCGAATCAGGTTTGCTCATCGGATCACCGGCTTGTTACATTTTTGTACTTGCACAGTGTTTTTGTCTGCCTTGTGAAGAGCTTTGAACAATTTCTTCATAAGCTTTTCATTTTTAAAACTCCAATATTATGCACCGCTCTCAAATCATTATTAATAATTGATAAAATAAAAATTAAAAAATTTTAAAATAACAGGAATAAAAAATCGAAAATCGGCGTTTTTCTTGTCGGGTTTACGTTTTGAATATCTGACCTATAAAACCGCTGTTTCGATTTTGGATAAAACCGAACAACAAATCCTAAAAAAGATATGTACACACTAACTATTTTTTTTTAAATACAAACACAACCCGCGAAGCGATTATCTTGTCTGCGGAAAACACTCAGGGTCTATAGCGGAAATCGAACCCAAGACCTATGGACTGAGATGCTAGCATCGCTACCACTCAGGCACAGAGGCAGTCTGTTTGCAGCAATCCGACATTAACATCAGCAATGACAGTCAATTGACTGGACATTTTACCGGTAGTGATGTCGCATACATTTATTATGCCGAGTTTACATTAGGAATTTCAAAGGTTGTCATTTTGTGTTGCCATTTTCATATGTGTGCAGTGCCGTTTCCATCAAATTTTTCGATGACACACAATTTTGTTGTGTCTTTGTGACAGAAAAGAGTCCCATCCCTAAATAATGGCAATACGGTATCGTTATCTATATCAAGAACTAATTTTGACATAATTACATTTAATGTCATTTGATTTATCCTTCTGAGACTTTTTTTCGTATTGTTTGTTAATTAATATTTATATAAATGGATAATCGAAAAATTATTCAGTTGGCTAGTGCCACCGTGTGTTTATCAATAATAAGAAAAAATTAAGAAAATCTAAACAACGGCAAAGAAAGTGGTGGAAGGACCAGGACTTAATATGCGTACCACCAAAGGATTCTATTGTACGCTGCATTCCAGTTTACGGAAGCAGGATGCAAGTTGGTTTAAAAATTGCATATGCATGAAGACCTAACTCGACCGAAATGTCTGCCCTTTTTTGCATCTATCTATCCCCATAAACACTACATATACGTACATACCATACATATGTATGTATGTTTCTATACAGCCTCACGAACCTCCACAAGCTGAATTAGCTGTGCCGTCATGTCATGCGTCCAGGGCGCTTGAATATCTCTCACTCTCTCCTATGCTTCTCCACTTTCATTTTCGTTTTCCATATTTTATAATTTTTATGCCCGCACCAGCGATGCCAACTTGGTGCTTTTGGCACTATTTTTAGTGCTTTTTGAAGACTAAAAACGCCAAATTTTTAGCTTTAGTGCCAAACTAAGAAAAAGCACTAAGTAGGGCTTTTAAGAAATTTGCGTATTTCTTAAAATTACTTTAATAAAAAAAAAGTTGGTGTATTTATTTGTTTAGTGTAAAGCATACCTTTTTCGTCTGATATATTTCATTAAAAATGTTGATAATATTGCCGAAATAGAGAATAGCTTTATTAAACTTCACTCGTTTTTCACGTTAGTGCTTTTTACGCTTTTTAGATTTGTTTAAAACGCTTGTTTAAAATTTTAATGTGCTTTTAGAGCCAAAAAAAGTTGGCATCACTGGCCCGCACACATTTGAAATTTTCTCACTGTCAAAATGTCAACACACTGACATTTCCTTTTTGTGTTTGCAATGCAGCCAACTTAATCTCACAACTGTTTACATCAGATATGTAAACAGTTTCTTTGGTAATAAGTGCGTTTGAGAACTCAAGAATTTGTAAAAATTTTTACTATTTCTTACTGGATTGCGTTCTTGTACACAAAATCCAGTAAATGAGAGGACGAATTGAGAGAGAAAAATGACAGTTCATTTACTGAGTAAATGCAAGCTTTTACTGAAAAAATTTTTGCCAGTAAAATCCAATAAAACGAAACCATATGTTTTTGAATATAAACAAACAAAAGTAAAGGGAAACAAAAATTTTTAGTTTTTGATGAAATTTTTTAAATAACACGTGAAATTAAAACGTGCGGAATTTCCATAGAATGTTTGGAAATATGTATGTATGCACATATGTATATATTTAAATAACAATGCTATTTCATTTCCGAACGATTTAATTTCGCATGGAATTCAGAACATAACCGATTGTTTTTAAACGTGAATAAAGTTAATAGATTATTATATGGCAATTTTTGTTTATACATATCGTCGGGTCGACGGTTCCTGGTTTGAAGTACGGAACATTTAAAAAAATTTACTTTGTGTACTTTTTTTAAATTCTTTCCCAGTTTTTCGTTGTCTTTAATATATCATCCTAATAACTTCTCACGTTCAGGGTAAAAGCTTAGAAACTTTAACGGCCTGACCTGCGATGTCGACAAGAAAGTTTCTATCGCTATAAGAAAGTTTATTTTTGTTTTCAATATATGTAAGTAAGCTACAGAAAGTTTCTTGTCGACATCGTGGACCAGCAAAATAAGTTTAGATAAAATTATATGTCCATATCTATTACTTTTATTCTTAAACAATATATTCTATCTTGTATATCATATGTATAATTTTTTTAGCGCCAAAATTGGTAATCAGCTGTTGTATATATTTTACTGGATTTTACAATTTTTCGGTTCGCGTAGATTTAGATGCAAACTTTTTTATTGAGAGTAATTTCTTTAAATTACTCAGTATTTACTCAGTTACTGGATTTTACTGGAAAAGTATTCAAACGCACCTTATGCCATACAACGAAAAATATCAGATATGACAATCGTTGCCACTAGTTCCCACTGTTATGTTTGCCATATTTGTCACAAAATGCCACAGTGTGTACTCGGCCTTAGTTATAGTTGCTCCACTGTAACAAGCATATTAGAGTGGAACATCTAGTGTACATATGCCAAAATTTTTAAAATATCGCATTTTATTGTAATATAAAGGGTCCGCCAGATAACTTTTTTTTTTTGAAAATGCTATAAGAAAACTACTGAAGCTTCGGCTGTGTGGCACGTAGCGCCGTCTTGTTGAAACCAAATGTTGCGGTTTTAAGCCCCGTTCAGGCTATTATACAAGTATTAATACTTTCATCACATTTTACGATACAGAAATCTAAATACATTCGTTGCGACTATCAAAAAATCTAACGCAAAATCACATGTTGTGTTCAGACCATCACACTTCAAATAAAATGTGTAATACAAGCAGAAAACAAAACAGCTGTTCAATGAAAATCTCTGTGCTATTCATTGACTAGCGGCGGCAAAGCGGTTTCATGTAGGCGGGGTCGTGCCGGCACTTGAAAAAATTCAGCAGTTAAAAATATTCTATGTAAATAAAAGAAAAAATTTAAGAAAAGATATAACAAAAACGTTAAAAAAATTACGCCAACGAAATATACTTCCATACGATTCACTTATTCAAAATTTTGAGCCGATATAATTACATATGACAAAACATTACATCAATGACGACACGCTATCGGCGGCGAAACAGTCGACTTGGAAGTTTGGTTTGTGTGAAAATGCAACCCTGATCTAATGAAAAGTATAATCGTTAAGAAAATTTTCTAAAAACGAAAAAGTCTTATGGGATGTCAAAATTATTATCGTATTATTTGCCACTTTGATGACATTTTGCGTTCAAACTATCACACTTGCACGTATTATTTGAATTTTTGACAAGTAAAAATACAAAGTATAATAGTCTGAACGCGGCTTTAGTAGATATTTTTAAGTAGTTAAACAAAGATGCAAAATCACACGTACACAAAAGTTTACATCACTTTTTATACATTGCCTTTAACAACCTGATAGAAACTTAGATAGATAAATCCACCACCAATGTTGGTTAAATGACCGGCAATTTGATTTGGACTGTTCTTGCAGGGTGCAAACTAAAATGTTTAAATGCTACTCCTTGTTTATCTCACACCACACATTTGTTTTGACACATATCTTTTGAGAATTCTAAATCAAAATAAATCACCAATAGAAAAATAACATGGTGTGATTTGAAAGGTGTTTTAAGTACACTTACACATGTAGTTAAAAGTCAACAACTTTTAACTTTACTTTTTTTTAAATTGCATTTAAATTTTTTTATATAAGAAATAAAAGTTTTATTCTTAAATAAAAAAGTAACATAAATCTTATTCTTATTTTTAATGTGTTGCAATTCGCATGGTTTCTCTGCTTGTTTATGAGAAATTTTGTCCTTGTTAACACGCAAAATAATAATAACTAGATATACCAAACGGACGACACACTCGTCCGTATTCTAGAATCAAAATGTAAATAATTTAAGATTCAAAGAAAATGTATCTAAACGTCATAAAAAATGCATTAAAACACAGCCACACACAAACTTACATACATATGCAAGCATAATTAAATAATACATGAAATTAAAAAAACCTAAACAAAATCCCTTCAACCAACCCAATTTAATTTATTCAAATCTCTTCCTTTAAGTATTATGGCTTTCATACAACAACAAATAAGAGAGAAAAAAATTGTTAGATCAAGAGAAATACTATATACCCACACACATACACGCGCTCATGTTTTGTTTCTTTTTTTACTCGTAAGCTAATAAATGCGTGTATAATATGTGTGCATGTAGTAGTAGCAACTTTAAACGCTTATAGCTCCCAAAATACTGAACCGATTTTAATAAAATATATATTCTGCACATCTGTACAAAAAATCCTTTAAGACCATATAAATCGTGGTATCGGCGTAAAAGGGATTACAAAAAACATGTTCGCCTATTAATTATATAGATAATACAACAATAAATTTAGAATAATATATCGTTACCTTAATATAGAAAGGCCCTAACTCGCTATTTTCATGAAATCGATTTTTTTGTATGTTTCGTTAGAAGAAAACCTACTGTATCGAAAAATAAAAAATATCGATTTCCTAAAAAATAATGAGTTATGACCTTTCTATGTTAAGGTAACGATATGTACATAATCTGAAGAATCATTTTAAATTGTAATTTTTATTGCTGTGAAATTTAATATTTATTATCTTCTCTATTAAATGACTGCATTCTTCTGTGTAATTTAAGATAATTTTGTTTTTTTTTCATCTGCGCGGGTGTGAATATTTCTGCCAGATTGTCTATTATTTGTGTGTTAAGATTTTATGCTTAAAAAATCACTTCCCAGGTGTTATTTTAGAACTGCTTATTATTATGTTTCCTGTAGACAATTACTAATTTAAACTGTGATTTATTTTTTTCATTACAAAATTTATTTTTCCAGTTGGTTGAAACGTTAATGTATTATCATCAATTTTGTTCTTAGTTTTCAGTGTGGATGAATGATTGTTTAATACGGGCTTTCATGCTTTCTTTAATATGTACATATACTTAACGATTTTTTTGTAAGATGACTTATTGGGAAAATTTACATACATTTTTTTTAAATACATGCAGACTAGCCTCATATCTGTGTGGAGTCATGAAATTTGACCCGGAAAGCATTGACAAAAATAACCCATGAAGAGAAATATTACTATGTATGAAGTTATCCAATATCTTCCTTTTTTATTGCAACACCTGTATACAGACGGTTGGAAGATCTTACAATTTTCTTAGTAGAATATGATTAAAATTTCTTACAACCGTGTGAATAGGCAATTTTTTAAGACTGGCAACAAATTTTCAGACATCTATCAATCGTGTAAACATATTTATTTGCCATTGTCGGACAATTTTATGATCAGACAAGCGATAATTATGTATTCAAATAAACACACAAAAATTTTTAAAATGCGTCTTTATTCCTCTATTGCGATCTTAAGACTAACTTCTTCAAAATTTCTTAATTCTATTCTTAACATAAATTTTTTCTGTTTCTTTGTGTTTTTTTCTTGTTCTTTAAATTTGTTTCTCCAATTGTGGCAATTTTAATTATTGGGCAATAAAAGTTGATGACTAAGTGGTTTTACAAACAAACGAAATTTATAAACTGGTTAATTCTTTTCTTTTAAGGGTTTAGAATTTCAACCAAATTGTATTTTACAATGTATAGTGAAATAAAATTTGGATGAAAAAAAAATATGTCATTGACTTTAAATGTTTATGAAATAACGGAAGCAGAAATCAAATTTCAAAAAAATTGAGGAGAAGTAAAATTTTTAATTATATAAACATTTCTTTATTTTGAAATTATTACAAAGTGCCGTTGACCTTGTTTTTAAGTTTGCTTAGTATACTTAGCAATTATTGAATTTATGTCTACGAGGGTTGGTTGAGTATGTGGGATTACATACGTAACTCCTCCCCTACTAGACGAAGGATTCTCCTGAATTCTTCCATTTGACCTCTTACATTTGTCACGTAATATTATTATTAATACTATTGTTATTGCCACAATTAGTGTTGGAGGTATGGTGCAAACAATAATCTTACTGTTGAATTTTATTTCTTCAATTTCTTTCATATTTTGAATTGTTTTTATTTTTACTTCTTCTATAGTAAGTGTGCTATTAAATGTTATGTTGTGAAATTTTGGAACAATTATTCTATCCAAATACATTTTGTTATTATTTGAAAATCTTTGATTTGCTATGGTTAAAGTGCAATTATTATATTGTATTAAGAAATTTCCATTCAAAACATTGTTTGTGTTATTATAGTTACTGGTTATTGTACTATTCTTTGCATTTATTACTACAATTGTTTGATCGTTAATATTTAGGATCTCCGTATTTTCGTTTGTGTCAATCTTACATGTTTTTTCTATTGTACAATGTCTTGATACTTTACATTCGTTTGAATAATTGTTTTGCTTGTATATATACGTTTTGTTATTATATTTAAATATATTTTCAATTTCTACATCTACTTCTTTATTTAAGTATGGCATAGGTATAATAGTTGTTACTTGTATAGGGTAAAATGTTTTTGGAACTTTAATTACAAACTAGATATACCAAACGGACGACACACTCGTCCGTATTCTAGAATCAAAATGTAAATAATTTAAGATTCAAAGAAAATGTATCTAAACGTCATGAAAAAATTCATTAAAATACAGCCACGCACAAACTTACATACATATTGTTATGAAAATGGCCGTCGACAAGATTAAGCAGCATTACACAAAAATATTCAAACAGGGTTAATGTAAGTGTTACGCGAAAATATTCCTACAGGGTCAATGTAACGAATAATCTAGAATAGTAGCAAACAACTAAATAAGCGTGCGTAACAAGTAAACAAGCAAAAGCAACAGCAACAAAGAGCGTCTGCTTATTAAGAAGATTCACATATTTACACACATACATACATGCTAATTCAAATGAAAAAGTAAAAGATAAACAACCACCGTGTGTTGCTTAGTTGATGATGTACACACGTACGCATATAGACAAGTATGTACATAGTTACCACATGAACTTAATTAGGCAGCATATGATAATGATCGTCTAGACATTGCTTGAAACTTCTGGTGGTATTTGTGTGGAGTATAAAAAGCGGTGACGCAGCCAATGAGTTAGTTAGTTGCAGTTGTAAGTCAGTCGCGAACAATTATAGTTAGTGCTAATCAGAAAGTAGTGAAGTTAGGAACTCGTTAGTCAGTTGATAATTAAGTTGTGAATTAATAATAATCTGCGATACAGTGATGAGTTGATAGTTAAGGGTAGTCTGTGCTTTACACAAGAGTTGGAGTAAAAGAGAAACTATAGGACAGTCTATAGTGACAGCAAAGTCTGTCGTGGAATTGAGATTATTGTGGAGTCTATCGTGCCGACTGGAGTAAAGGGAACAGCACAGCAAATAGACGTGTGTAAGGGTATAAGTAAAGCCAGTGCGTCTTTGTTGGTGTATCAACTGTTAGTGTCGGTGGAGTGAGTGCCGTGTGTGACGAGCAGCAGACAAAGAGTTATTGCCCTACAAGAAATGAATGACTGAAACTAACACAAACGAAATTTTTTCACTAACACATTTGCAATAATTTTCCATTGAATTTAAGAGTACCAGTCAATTGACTAGTCATTTGACTGGTAGTGATGACCGAAACATTTATAAATTATATTTGTTCCTCTCTAACATATATGTTAGAGTGGAACATCTAGTGTACATGCGCAAAAAATTCTAGAACGCGTTTATTGTTTAATATACGCTTGCGTCACAAAGTATATCCTCTGTGCTTGCGTTGTCAACAACTTAAATAAAAAAAATGTTTAATTAAAAGTGGATAAATTTGTTTGTGCTAAACAAAAAAGATAAGTTGCCATTATGAATAAGATATTTTAAAAATCTGGCGTGCAAGGAAAAAAGGGCAATGGAGTTCGACGTGAAAAAAATTAAAGTGTCTGTTAGCACGGGCGAAAAAGTTGGAGAATGTTGAAACTATTGGTGCAGCTGCGATTTCTGATCCAGTTGCATCCACATCTGCGTACGGGATACTTAAAAACACAGGTGAGTGTAGTGAAGGAAAATTCATTAGTTTTGTAGGAAACCATCCTGAAAATATAGATGGCCAAAAAAAATGTGTAGAGATCCGATCATGGGCTGTACTAAATACTAAAATTTTATTCCGGGAATGGTCAAAATAATAGTTTAGTTTAGTTTCACACATAAAAGTCATCTAAAGCTATATGAGTAATATTATTTCTAAGAGTCCATAATCTGATCTCTTCACATTTTTTTTCCTACCAAAAAATAAAAATTTTTCTTCCCTACAATAACCAGTGCGGACCAGAAATCGAATGTTCACCCACACTTCGCGCATGCCCTATCACTTTTTTTCCATTGGACTCATACATATGTCTTTTTTTTGCATAATAACAATAATAATATTAATGACAATAATAATAATAAGAATAATAATAATAATAATTTTATTATAATTACATGAGCCAAAATTTATTTGAGGGCGCTAGTGAAGAGGATGCTGCTTATTTCAGTGGTAAGTAAATAGAAAATAAGAGATTAGGAAAATACCAAATTTTCATACTCCTTCCCTTCTTTTCAGCTCAAGATGTTATTCCAAAAAGAACTTTTTCTTTGGGAGGAACGGTAGAAACCATGAATGATTATACTCATAACCAAAATGACACTAAAGGTATGTATGTATATGCAAATAAAGTTTTTAAAAATCTTATTGCAACTAGTATTTCCTTTTTCATTGAAGATGCAAACCAAAGGTTCGACGCAATAGAACAAAACCAATGCATGTTAAGCAATGCCCAGGCCACAATTGTGGCAAATCAGAAAGAACTGGGTAGAAGATTAGATGTAATTGAAGAAACTGTAAGTATGTATTGAATATTTTCACTGTCTCTCTATTGTTATTACTTTTCAAACAATAACACTATTTATTCCACATTGCACTTAAATCTGAAACGCAGGCGCAGTCAAAAATATTAATTTTTAGTTAATTTTAATTATTATTCGAACTCCATTTGTTTCTATATTTGTGATTTGAACGGGCTAAAGTTCGTATCGCTTTTTAAGCCAAATTACATGTGATAATTATTAATGAACAAATAGCACCAAAGCCTGTTGTAAATATTCTGACTAACAACACATAGTTGAACGGAACAGCCAGCCGTTTTCGAAGGCCACTAAACCTTCATCATCAGCGTTCTTTTGTGTTTGGTCCACTGTGTGTGGTGTCAGTTGATGTAGATTTCTGCTTTATATACTTAGCATTTTATTGCAAATGGAATATGTGAATTGTTTTCATTCATCGTATTTCAATTTGCTGAAAGCTTTTTTGTATTGTAAGCTCAATTAATTATTAATTTTTATATTGTTTTTGTTATAAATTGCTTTTTTCCCTTTTTTGTTATTTTATTAATAAATCTTAATTTTAATATACAAAAATTTATACATATTTTACTTTATATCCATAAAGTATGGTAAAATTTGACCAGTGTTTACGTACACATTGACAAGCCACAGTTTACCACTATTTACGTAACCATTGACTAGTCATATGTTACAGTTTCTACGTAAATATTGACTAGTAATAGGTGACCAGTTGCCTTGTAACCATTGACTAGTCATAGTTTACCAATGCTTATGTAATCTGTGACTGGCAAAAAAGTAGCAGAGTAAGCAGTTCAGATATATGTGTTTTAATTAAGTGAAATTAATAAGTTAGAGAGAGAGAAAAAATCACACGTACACAAATGTTTTGGTCATTTTTTTCACCAAGCCCCTAATAAACTAACTGGGGACTGTGACCGAAGTTGTGGTCGTCGCTACTAGTCAAATGACTAGTCAATTGACTGGTAGCCTTCTTGTAGGGTGGTGTATCAACTGTGAGTGACGGCAGAGTGAGTCCCGTAAGTGACGAGCAGCAGACAAAGAGGTGTCACGTGATTACTTGCGCAGCCAGCTAAGAGACGTGCGTAAACTACAGCGAGGAAGGCGTACTGGTAACCAGTTGTGAATACCTGTGTGTAATTTATTAGCTTAAGTTGTGTTAGTTTATATAAGGTCTTGATTAATTTAGTGTAAGTGTATTTGTATATAAAACTTGTATCATTCTTAACCCTAATTACTACACTCGGCTCTTGTATTCATTTGCAGATCTTCGGATCTACGGAAAAGCGTTTTTATAGAGAGAAAAACGTAACAATATGCAAGCATAATTAAATAATACATGAAATTAAAAAAACGTAAACAAAATCCCTTCAACCAAGCTCATTCAATTTATTCAAATCTCTTCCTTTAAGTATTATGGCTTTCATACAACAACAAATAAGAGAAATACTACATACGCACACACATACACACACTCATGTTTTGTTTCTTTTTTTACTTGTAAGCTAATAAATGCGTGTATAATATGTGTGCATGTAGTAGTAGCAACTTTAAACGCTTATAGCTCCCAAAATACTGAACTGATTTTAATAAAATATAGATTCTGCACATCTTTACGAAAAATCCTTTAAAACCATATAAATCTTTTTGAAATCGGTGCAGTGGTACCGGCGTAAAAGGGATTACAAAAAACATGTTCGCTATTAATTATATAGATAGATATTAATTCATTAGTTTTTTCGAAAATTGCAGTTCTTAAAAATTTAATTTTTCTTATATCTATATTGTAGTCATCTATCTCTTGCTTTGTTAGGATGCTAGCGTCTGTTATTTCATTTTGTGCTGTTGTTATATAGTTTTGTATATGTTCTATGTGGTTTCTAATTGTTGTTAAAATAAGTAAATTTTCAAAATATATGTTTTTTGTCAATATGTCCCTTACCGATCTATGTAATCCCTCCATATAATGTATTAAATTCTCTTGGTTCTGTGTTATAGTGTTTCTTATTAGTTGTATTGTATTGTTGAAATGGTCGTTAATTTTTATTTGTTGATTTAAGTTTGTTACAGACTTATGCATGTTAGTATCAACTGTATTGAAATGTCTAATGATATGTTCTTGGTCTGTACTATCCATTGTACCAAAAAGATATTTCCAAGCATGTCCTACTAAATTTAAAAGTCCCCGTTTTTGCCTATTGCTTGGTGTTGTTGTTTTTATCTTACTTAAAAGTGTGTCTATCTCATGACATATAAATATTTTCGTTCATTTTCAAATTATTTGAGTCACTTCTCATTTGCTGAAGAATATTTGTTATTTCTTTTATATCTACGTGGTGTAAAATTAGGTCTGATTCTATAGGAATGCTGCAATTATAGTTGTTAATTTGTACGTATCCACTTGTTCCCGTTATTGGATGTAATATTACGTTGGCCTGAGTTTTCGTTATTATAAACATGGTTATTAGTATGTGTAATATTACCTGTAACTTTAAATTTAAGTGGAAATTAATTTTCGTTTATAATGAGACTGTTGTATTTATTAGGTGTTTTAATATTGCTCGTATGTATTACCTGTAACGTTTTTTTTTCCTGAATTTTGGTTCTTCTTTGTGTCGTACATTTTTATAGTTTTTTATAAAACCTACTTGTCTTGTTTCTGTGTAACTTTCCCTACTTCTATTTGCTTTTGATATTAGTTGTTCTTTTACTGTACATAACCTTTCATATATTATGGTGTGATCAATTGTGTGATTTTGAACTTGTAATGATGTGCATTTAATTGTGCTATGATAAGTGTCATTGTATAACATTATGGTTTTTGATATTTGTTGTGTAATTGGTAAATGATTTTCCAGATTCAAAGTTCTTATTTTTTCTGTGATTGTGTTGTTTAGTCTTTCAATATCACTGTTGCCAGTGTGCGGAGTTTCAGTTGTGTAAAACTTGCTTTTGATTGGGTTTCTATCATATTTTCCTCCCGAGCATATATCGCAATTGTTAATGACTTTTGTTATTTCTTCCTTAAGCTGAGGATTATATATTAAATTCTTCGGCTTTTCGAAAGTTGCTGTTATGCCGCAATGTCCGCTCTCGTGTTTATGGAAGAGGGCGATTTGTTTTCTTAATTCTTCGTCATTCTCGATGTCCTTTGTCAATCGAGAACATTTGACGAATTTAACATTGGGGTTCGTAGAAAATTCTTGTTCTATAATTTGTTGGACTTTGTAATATTCGTGGTCATTGAGGTTAGAGTATATTCCCACTCTTCCTTTATCTATTTCTTTCCTTATGATATCTAAGACTCTATTTTCGTCAATATCATTTTTATCTACATACATATAAACGTTTGAATTTGAACATTTTTTCAATTGTGTTTCGTTTTTCCTCTACAACTATTATTTGTGTCTTAAACCGATTAACGATTGTGTCTAAAATTGGGATTGTATAGCCCAGATCTTCCTCTTGGGAGTGGACTGTTCCTATTTCTGC
The DNA here is from genome assembly GCA_949987645.1 of Tachina grossa. Taxonomy (NCBI): domain Eukaryota; kingdom Metazoa; phylum Arthropoda; class Insecta; order Diptera; family Tachinidae; genus Tachina; species Tachina grossa. The sequence goes on along the minus strand of OX465275.1, from coordinate 76,345,835 downwards.
TGTCATGCTATTGTTTTCACTTTCACCTTGTAGAATTTCCATATGAGCATTAATTTTGTCGTTTCTTATTCGGCTCAAGAAATCGGCGACATTGTTAGTTTTTCCTTTAATATATTCGATTGAAAAATTATATTCCCCCAGGTTGAGAAGCCATCTCTGAAGTTTTGGGTTTATGTCTTTACCCGAATATTTTGTCATCAGCCACTTTACTGGTTGATGATCACATTCTAAATCAAATTCTCTGCCAAACACATATGGTCGGAAGTATTTTACCGCCCATATTATGGCGAGCAACTCTTTTTCTATAGTAACATATTTAGTTTCATGCTTGTTTATAGTTCTAGATGCATATGCAATAGGGTGTCCATCTTGAGATAGAACAGCTCCAAGAGCAAAGTTGCTTGCATCCGTTGTGATTTTGAATTTCTTTGTGAAATTGGGGTAACGTAATATTGGTGAATTTGTTATAAGGTCCTTAAGCTTTTCAAAAGAAGTTATGTAACTAGGATCATATACATTGATTGGTTGATCCTTTTTTAAAAAACTTGTCATGGGATATGCAATTTTTGCATAATTTTTGACAAACTTTCTACAGAAGCCTGTCATGCCCAAAAAAGATTTTATTTGTTTTGTATTATTTGGTATTTTCAAATTTTGTATTATTTCTATTTTAGCGGGATTTGGTTTTATTCAATTTGCTGTAAGGATATGTCCTAAAAAATGAGTTTCTTTTTTTAGAAAATCACATTTATCGATCTGTATTTTAAGATTTGCTTTTTCTAGTGCTCTAAATATTAGCTTTAGATTGGTTAAGTGTTCTTCCAATGATGTTCCGAATACCAATATGTCGTCCATATAAACGACACATATTCTGTTGATATATTCATGTAAGATTTTATTCATCATCCTTTGGAAGGTTGATGGGGCATTTTTCAGACCAAATGGCATACGAATAAACTCATAGTGTCCAAATGGTGTTAAAAATGCTGTTTTTGCCCTATCCTCCTCTCTTACTGGAATTTGATGGAACCCCTTTGCCAAATCTAATGTTGTAAAATATTGTACTCTACCAACTTTGTCCAACAATGAATTTAGATTCGGAATAGGGTATTTATCATCAATTGTAAATTGGTTTAGTTTTCTGTATATTTATTTCTATACTTTTTTCTCCTGAGTTATCTGGTTTCTTTTCGACGATCCACAATGGGCTATTATATGGGAAATTGCTCTCCCTTATGATATTTTGTTTAATCATTTCTTTAATTTGGCGTTTAATTTCTTCATACACGATATAAATACACGATATTTGAGGATACCTATATATTTTAGAATATAAAGGCCTTTGGTTCGTGGTTACCACTTCGTGGTATACTTCATTTGTACAAGATAAATAGTCTCCTTCTTTAAAGAATAGATTTTCGAACTCAGTAAGCAGCCTTAAGGTTGCCTGACGTTCTTCGGTATTCATATGAGAAAAATCAATGCTATCTCTTATATTTCTATTTTCTATTTGTTGTATACTACAAATGTTATAAACATATTCGGGATAATTATATTCTTCGAAGTAAAGTCTATTGTTTAGTATTTTCACACATCTTTGTTCATAGTCAATTTTTGTTTTTAGGGGTGTAAAAAATGTTGCCCAATTATGCCAGAAAAATTTTCATTTGAGAAATTAATTATCTTCCATTGGAGTGTTCCCTGACAGCCGAATTCTTTTGGGAATGGTGTTGTCACTATAAATTTAATTTTATTTGTACCATTGAGTGTATTATACGACAAAGGATTCTTAAGAGTAATTTTTGGATATTGTTCAGTCAATATTCCTTCTTTTAGGATACTTGTGGTGGAGCCTGTGTCGATAAGACATCTAATGGTTTGTTTGCCAATAGAAATTTTTACTATGGGTAAAGTTGATTTTGAGGAGCTGTTATAAAATTTAAATCATTATTTCCTACTAATTGTTCGTCTTGTAAAGTACATATTTCCATAGGCTCAGGTACTTGTCTTGGATTACGAGACTCAGCGCTTCTACTAGTGTTTCTAGTTCGGAAAGTGTTATTGTCGCTTTGATATTGATGATTATAAGAGCCCTTGTTAAAATTTTGCTCAAATTCATGATTTTGCCTGTTTTGTTGGTTTTGAATTCGGTTTGTATATTGACGTTGTTCAGTGTAACGATTATTGTAATTGTGTCTTTGAATGTTTGATGTAGTTGGTGTGTTTGTGTTCGTGTTCTTATAATTATTTGTGTTTTTCCTGTATTTTATGTGTATGGATCTAGGATCGTCTGATCTGTGAATATCTTGTTATAATGTCGTTTAGTGAACTTGATTGATCTAAATGACATCGTAAAGGAAAATCTATATTTTCTATTAAAATATTTACCAAATCTCTATCTACTCTGTCTGGTTTATAACTAAATTAATGGCTTATTAATGTCGAATAAATATATTTCATTTAGTTCGTGTTTACATTTATCAAAATAATTAAAAAATTCTCTTAAATTACATGCTTTTATATTCCTGCACTTATTGAAAACATTTCCGTATGTGGTCCTGGGCTTATAGTGTTCCATTAGCTTCGCCTTTATTTGAGTCCATGTAATATTGTATCCCAATTCTTGGATATATATACCTGCCTCGCCAATAATTTTTTCATTTGCTACTATGGTCACTGCTAGATTAACTCCGTATTATCTCTGGGACACAGCAACATCACTGCCTCGACCGATTTAATGAATAGCATAACGCTATGATTTTCGTCGAGACATCTTAGTTGTCTTAACTGTTGTAATATGTCCTTTGGTGTAAATAGTTGATTTTGTGGTTGCTGTATTTGTTGTGCTTGTAAAGTTTCTAATTGTCCTCCTAGCTGGTTAATAAGTTGTTCTTGGGTTGTTATTACACCCATTATTTGTTCTTCTCTGGCTGATTGCCCCAAATTTCTATTTTCGTCGAAATTGCTCATATTTTAATTTTTATTTAGTTCACTTAGAATGAAAATCTCCTTTCACTTATATTTTTGTTTGAAATTAATCACTTATATTATTTTAAACTAAGCCTTTTGAGCGTTTTTATTTATTCTTTAGAATAAATATGTATGTTCTTTTAACTTATTCTTTGGAGTAAGTTTCCGTTGACTGCGCCAATTATGTATTCAAATAAACACACACAAATTTTTAAAATGTGTTTTTATTCCTCTATTGTGATCTTAAGACTAACTTCTTCAAAATTTCTTAATTCTATTCTTAACATAAATTTTTTCTGTTTCTTTGTGTTTTTTTTTTCTTGTTCTTTAACTTTGTTTCTCCAATTGTGGCAATTTTAATTATTGGGCAATCGCAATAAAAGTTGATGAATAAGTGGTTTTACAAACAAACAAAATTTATAAACTGGTCAATATTTTCTTTTAAGGGTTTAGAATTTCAACCAAATTGTATTTTGCAATGTATAGTGAAATAAAATTTGGATGAAAAAAAAATATGTCATTGACTTTAAGTGTTTATGAAATAACGGAAGCAGAAATCAAATTTCAAAAAAAATTGAGAAGTAAAATTTTTAATTGTATAAACATTTCTTTTTTTTTTTGAAATTGCTACAAAGTGCCGTTGACCTTGTTTTTAAGTTTGCTTAGTATACTTAGCAATTATTGAATTTATGTCTACGAGGGTTGGTTGAGTATGTGGGATTACATACGTAACTCGCGCGACGAAAATGTAATACCTCGAGTTATATTTTTCGTAAAATATCAGCGCAAATGCGGAAGTTTTCCTCTATTCGCCCTTAATTGCTTAAATAATTGGACCAAATCGTTTTAAAGACTTTTGAGAAATACTAATTAAGAAGTTTTGAATTACATGGGAAGGCTTCATAGTGACTGAATTTCCTAAAGCCATGCTAGCATTTAACATAAAACACATATTAGCTTCTGAGACGCCCCGCATTTACCCAGCTGTAAAGTGTAAGGCATGTATAATTTTTTCCCGCTAAATACACGTACTTAGTATAAGTATACACTCTAAAACACTTTTGTTGAAAATTACGTCGATAATAGTAGGCAACACTTTACAGACTACTTTCGACCTAAAATTACACAACTATATTTTTTCAACGTTTTGTTGATTTTTGAGCACTATATGTTTAATTTTGAACAAAATATGTTTAACAATTTTACGCAATTTGTGTTTAGTTTCCCCTTTGTGTTTAATTTTAAAATATGTTTTTTTAATAGTAATGCATTTAATACATGTGTTTAATTAAATTTATTCATAAAAAGGTTTACTGATTAACATAAAAAATTCACGTTTTGCTTTAAATTTTACATATAATTTTTAGAATTTGAATAAAACTTAAAAATAAATTTCTAAAATTTGAGTAATTTTGTTTCTTACATAAGTATGTATACATATCGCACTTGTTTAACAATACTGTCTTAGCTCAAAGCTTTAATGTAATAATTTTTACTTAATTTGTGCATTATTTACAATATTAACTTATCACTATTTATATAAAACACATACAACTATTATTTAGAAATAGCTTTATTTTAATTTTATATTAATATGGCGTGCTTCTGTTAGAACATGTGCACTTTTGAGCTTCTTCTTTCTTCTTGTTAAACATATTTCTGCTGCTTTATGCACATACATACATATGTTTAGTTTTCAACATTTTGACGTTATTTAGGCATATGTAGCTGTTTTTTAAACACATCTAAAAGCAGATTTATATTTTTGTGTAAAATGAGACAAATATTGTTTTTTTGATACAAATAACTACACAATCGATATAAATTTAGACAATAAGAATATTTCAATAACAATTTAGAGAAAATATGATCCTAAATTTGGGCTAATGTTTTAGAGTGTATGTATTTATAAATAAAAGCTTACATATCGTCGATACGCCGACCAAAACAGCTAAGTATGTGTTTTTATGAAGTGTTCCGGAGAGCAAAAAAACCGTTTTATTTTACCAATTCGCAACATATTTTTAAAGCAATTTTTTTTATTTTTTATTAGCCCATTTAAAAATATTACGCGTTGAAAAAAAATACAAAATCTTTTTTATACCCTTTACCAAAAAATGGTAAAAGGTATATATAGGTTTGTCATTCCGTTTTTAATTTCCAGAATATTAATAAGCGAGCCATAAAGTATATATATTCTGGATCCTTATCCATAGGGAAGACGAATAAGCGATGTCCGTCTGTCCGTCTGTCTGTAGGTGAAATCGGTTTTCCGAAGCTCCCAGAAAAGCTAGAGACTTCGTTCTTGGACTGGTGGGTCAGAAATGGTCGAAATAAGATTGGTATTGAAAATCAGCAAAATCGAGCAGACGGTTTCAGAGCTGGGAAACTTAAACTTCATTTTGCCATACAAAATAACTACCGAAAACTAGTTTTTAATAATTTTTTATTAAATAAACTTATTTTATACTTCAGTATGAATAAAATTGGTATTTCTAAAAAAAAATTAAAAAATTTAAAAAGACGTTTCCAGGGTTGGAAAACCTTAACTTTTTTTGTTATGCAAAAGTAACTTACTAAAACAAATTTTTCCTTTTTTTCGATAAACTAACCATATGCAATGTGCTTAAAAGAAGGAGATTGATATAAGAAATCAGAAAAACAAAAAGGATGATTCCAGGGTTGAAAAACCTACGATTTTTGTTATATATACAATTAACTACCGTAAACTAATTTTTAAATTATTTTTATTAAATAAACTTATTTTATACTTCACCACGACTAAAATTGGTATTCCAAATAAAAAAAATTTAAAAATTTAAAAAGATGTTTCCAGGGTTGGAATACTTTAACTTTTTTTTATACAAAAGTAACTTACTAAAAGAAACTTTTCCTTTTCTTTATAAATTAAGCATTTCTTATATTCTTAAAAGAAAAATATTGGTGTAAAAAATCAGAAAAATCAAAAAGGATGACTCCAGGGTTGGGAAACTGAAACTTTTTGTGATATAAAAAATTAACTACCGAAAATTAATTTTTATTTTTTTTATTAAATGAACTTATTTTATACTTTAGTACGAATAAAATTGGTATTTCAAATTAAAAATAAACCTTCTAAAATTAAAAAGATGTTTCCAGGGTTGGAAAACTTTAACTTTTTTTATACAAAAGTAACTTACTAAAGCAAGTTTTTCCTTTTTCTCTATAAATTAAATATATCTTATATTCTTAGAAGAAATAGATTGGTGTAAGAAAACAGAAAAATTAAAAAGGATGATTCCAGGGTTGGGAAACTTACTCTTTTTGTGATATAAAAAATTAACTACCGAAAACTAATTTTAATTTTTTTTAAATAAATAAAATTATTTTATACTGCAGTACGAATTAAACTAGTATTTCAATTTAAAAAACTTTAAAACACGTTTCCAGGGTTGGAAAACCTTACCTTTTTTATAGAAAAGTAACTGACTAAAGCAAATTTTCCCTTTTTCTCTATAAATTAAATATATTTTATATTCTTAAAATAAAGAGATTAGTTAAGAAATCAGAAAAATCAAAAAGTTTGATTTTAGGGTTGGAAGCCCCACACTTTTTGTGATATAAAAATTAGCTACCGAAAATTAATTTTAATTTTTTTTTATAAAATAAACTTATTTTATACTTCAGTACGAATGAATTTGCTTTTTCAAAATAAAAAAAAGCTTAAAAAATTAAAACGACGTGTCCAGGGTTGGAAAACCTTATTTTTTATACAAAAGTAACTTACTAAAACAAATTTTTTCTTTTTTACTATAAATTAAACATATCTTATATTTAAAAAAAAATATGGTGTAAGAAATCAAAAAAAAATCAAAAAGGAGGATTCCAGGGTTGGGAAACTTACACTCTTTGTGATATAAAAAATTAACTACCGAAAACTAATTTTTATCTATTTTTATAAAATAAACTTATTTTATGCTTGACAACGAATAAAATTGATATTTCAAATAAACAAAACAAATAAAAAAATTAAAAAGACGATTCCAGGGTTGGAAAACTTTAACTTTTTTTGTACAAAAGTAAGTTACTAAAACAAATTTTTCCTTTTTTTATAAATTAAACATTTCTTAAATTCTTGAAAGAAAGAGATTGGTGTAAGAAATCAGAAAATCAAAAAGAATGAGTTCACGGTTGGGACACTTACACTTTTTTGATATATAAAATTAACTAAGTCTAATTAATGTTTATCTTTTCCTTTATAAATTATATATATTTTACGTTTTGGAAAGAAAAGTTTGGTATAGAAAATTATAAAAATAAAAACCACAGCTCCAGAGCTGGAAGCTATGATTTTTTTGGACATTAAAGTAACTAAATAAAACATTTTTTTTTTAATTTCCTTTTTTTCACTTAATACACTTTCTATATTTTTTTAAGAACTACTAGATTGGTATAAGTAATCAGAAAAATCTAAAATTATGATTCTAGGGTTTGAAAGTTGTTATTTTTTTCTTTGTACATAAAAGTAACTATGTGCTTAAGTATGTATCTCTATACTACATAAACGCACTTTGGTAAAGGGTATATAAGATTCGGCATAGGCGAATATAGCACTCTTACTTGTTTATCCTGACGTGGTACAAAAATTTAACAAAAAACTACAGATAGCTGATTTTGTTTCGGACTTTTTAAATGTGAATGGAACAAATATAATACACATAGGCCATTTTGTTCTAAAATTAATTTTTAATAAATTGCAATGTGTTGTTTAAAATTACAAATTTGCAAATTTGAAACTAAAACAAATTTTATTTAACAAAAAAATTCAATAAGTAACAAAAAAAAAATTAATTAATTATTTGCTTAAATTTCTTCGATCTTTTTGTTTTTGATATGTTTTTATATTTATTAAGCTTGAGATCTTATTTTTTATTATTATTTTTTATAAAAGAATTAACAAATTTTATTTATATTCTAATATTTCGTTGCCAAAATGGGTAACTTCTTCAGGGAAATATGTTTGTATAATAATTGACAAAGAAAAAATATTTTTTATAAAAAGGCGGTAAATCAAAAAACTCAAAAAATTATAATATGAAGTTTGTTATACATTGAAAAAATAGTATTTTAACTCAAATAAACACATAACAAAAATTATTTTAAATGTTGGTGTCTGTTACAGTTTGAAAAATGTTTTACATTCTCTTATCTATTAACTAAATGTCTATAACATTGTGCAACATTTAGTGTATCTGTTCTGTAGTTTATTCGTTGTATTGATGGTACTATTATGCTGACAAAGGCAATACAACTGTAGCAATGAACAAGTGTGACTATATTTCGAGGATAGATAACATTGTAGGTTATACCACCACATATAAGACTTTTTCCCGGCCTTATTGAAGTAAAGTTTCCTGGATGGTTTTCGTAGTTCTTGAAAAATGTATATTCTAAATAATTTAGTATGTATGGTTGAGATGGTGTAGCAATTCTCATTCGACTAACGTAATCAGCAGGAGAGTATATTGGCGGTTTAAATAGTTTTTCTAAAATAGAATGGGCACTATCTACTTCCATCGTGATATGACCCTTCTCAAGTATTATTTGTTCTATTTGTGTGCCGCTTGATGATGAAAAATTGGCGAGAGCACTGCACAAAACTTTATTTCTGTTCTGATATGTACATGCATCAGAAATCAATACTAGCTTTTTGTACGAAGTACAATATTCTTGCAAAAAGTGAAGAATGCAGCTGGTTATATTATTAGAGGTAACACCACCTTCCCCTTCATGCCAAACATACAAGTGCACACATCTTTGGTATTTTTTATATAAAGGGTAAAATTATGAATTGATAACTTCTATTTGTAGTACTGTTCCGATACTTTTGGGCATAACAACACACTTTGCATGTTCATTGAAACAACTAAAACGTTAGGTGACATACTGTCAACAGCCATGTTTTTAGCTTCTCTGGCTTCGTTTTTTCTTGCAATATGGATTTTGTATACTTCTTCTTTTACGTTTAAATCAAAAACAGTTATGTGTACTTATAACCAAGCGTCGGCAGCCATAGAAAACTTTTCGTGCTTTTGCTTTGTAAAAGCTGTCATCGCTGACCTTTTTAGTCTCATTTATTACTCCGTTCTCTTTGCGCCGGCCTTTGCTTATAACACATAACTGTTTTCGACAGAGATTTTCCATTATAGGTTACACATAGGAGTTTTAGCTAACTTTGAAACCATTTGAGATAACGGGAAATGCTTTGGGGGATAGATGCATTACCAGATAGGCTTCATAATGGGCCAATAAAAAAAATCGAAAAATTACACATAGGTGTTTTGGTCGGCGCACCGACGATATGTACATTAGAGTGGCCGTTAATTGTATGGAGACTTTTTTTATTTCTCTACCAAGCAACAAAAAAACCAAAAAAAAATGCATTGAATATATGGGCTTGATTGCCAACTTTGAGGGCCGGACGCACCCCCTAAAACGCAACTTATCGTTATGAAATTTTTTTGCATTTTTTTACATAAAACTGAACCAATTTGGGGGTGAGAGTAGAAGAAATCAAAAAAAAAAATTAAATAACGGTCACCCTAAATGTGCATGCATATGTTGTCCGTCACAATCTAAATTTAAAACTGGGCTAAAATTAAAGGCAATTTGTTATAAAATAGAACTTAAATTAACAAGACGACAAAGAAACGTATACATTTAGGCCCCGATTATGGTTTACAACAGTTGTTATTTTACTATTGGATTTTTTTAAAATGCGATTATGATTTGTATATAGAGTTGTCTGTGTTAAATAACATCGATTATCGTTTATCCGCCTGGCGTTTGCCTACCGGTCCCAAGCCCGGATAAAGGAAGAGGGTTTCAGGTATCGGGGAAACCCTATCCTGAATAAAACAAATGCGTTCCACCAGCTTTAATGGAGGTGGCTTGCAGGCCTGATAAGTCGAAGCATAAAAACAACATTATCAACGAAACGATACACCGCTAGAAACTCCGTATCTGGAGTAGCACATTTTTTTTATTTGTGCTAACTAAATAACAATAACAATAATCGTTTACAACATGTGTATTTATGTGTTGTCAGCCCTGTCAAAATCTAAAAACAGCTCATTCCCCTACAAGAAAGAATGACTGAAACTAACACAAACAACATTTTTTTACTAACACATTTGCAACAATTTTACATTCAATTCAACAGTTATTATAGTTGCTCTACTCTAACATATATGCTAGAGTGAAACGTCTAATGTATAGGGTGTTTTTTATTGAGGTATAGAACTTTAAGTTGGCATCACTTTTTTAACTGGCGGCCATTTTGTCAGCTCTCAAGTGATTAATATTTAGTTTGGTTTGCCATTTCATCATGAACAGGTTGACAAAAGAGCAACGCTTGCAAATCGTGCAAATTTATTTCGAAAATAATGGTTCAGTTCGCGAAGTTTACCGCAAGCTCCGTCCATTTTATGGTCGACATAATCGTCCATCAGAGCAATTAATTCGGTTAACCATGGATCGTTTTCGCACTACGTTTACTCTATGTGATAATATGCATCCGCAGAGACGTCGAACAGTGCGCACCGAAGAAACAATTGCCGCTGTAGAGCAAAGTGTTGAAGAGGACCCGAATGAATCGATTCGCCACCGTGCACAGCAATTGGAGCCGACTAACCGACTATTTTGTTCCCGAATTGGATGGCATGAATGTGGATGAGTTGTGGTTCCAACATGACGGCGCTACATGCCACACAGCGCACGTCACAATCGATTTATTGAAGGAAACATTCGATGAGCGCATAATTTCGCGGAATGGACCTGTCAATTGGCCACCAAGATCGTGTGATTTGACACCATTGGATTATTTTCTTTGGGGATATGTGAAGTCGCTCGTCTACGCCAACAAACCAGAAACGTTAGGGGACTTGGAAGCCAACATTCGTGGCGTTATTGCCAACATACGGCCCCATATGCTCGAAAAAGTGGTTGAAAATTGGACCTGTAGAATTGGCTTTATTCGAGCCAGCCGCGGCGGCCGCATGCCCGAAATCATTATTAAACATTAATGTCATAAAATTATCCTTCCAATAAAGCCAAATTGATGGACATTAAAACGATTTTCTTGTGTTTTATTTCAATTCAAAGTTCTATACCTCTGAAAAAAACACCCTTTACATATGTCAGAATTTTTAAAATATTGAATTTTACTGAAAATAATTTATAGTTCGTTCATTTTGTAAAATTAAAATGTAAATATAAAAGTGGTAAAAAATTATGGTGTTTGTGAAAAAGGTAAGATAAAAGCAATAATGAACAAAAGAAATTTTATACAATTTAAATGAAAATATACATATGTATTCGTTTCATTTTCAATTTTTAGATATTTGGAAACATCAAGATGCGTTGGGAATTGAAGAAGGCGGTAATACAATTCATTCTGCCTGTGAAAAGTTTACAAAAGTGTTAAAAAGAAAGATAAGTAAAATAGCGAATAAAAGAATTCACATTAATTTAATATGTACATATATTTATTTTCAATATTTCAGATATTTGTCAAGAGCTAGGTGCGTTGGTGATGGTAAGATGTGAAGAGGGCTAGATACCGCTGAAGTTGTTTTGTGTTTTTATTTGTATTTTTTGTTTTAAATATGCATATTATTTACTTGTGTAATTTAGTTATTTTTTATAATAAAAAGCAAATAAAATAAAAATTATATTTGCTGTCAATATATCAATCATAAATGAATACTCAATTGTGGGGGATATATTATTCAATTATGAACACTCAAATTTGACTCACTGGAGTGAGCAGTTCAACTATATGTTATATTCATTGGTTAGAGAGAGATGCAACATCACACGTACACAAAATTTTCCATCACATTTTTCATTTTGCCTTTAACAATGTGATAGAAACTTTGTTCTACGCATTGATGGATATATCCTGCATGACTTCCGATCAAATGAGCAGTCAATTGACTGGTAGTGTTCTTAAAGGGTCATTAGCTGTTGTTTTATTGACGTTACAAGTTAAAAAATGAAAATGGAGAAAACTTTGTGGGTATGCATATCAAATTTGTTTTGCAAAACATAAAAAATTACTAATTGTTAATATTTCTTGGCAAAAAACAAATGCAAAAGCTGGTTGAGCTAATGGAAGTGAATCCAGAAATTGGCCAAGGCAAGTTACCATTTGGATGCAACAAAATACAGCTCAAGGACAAATAGGACAAATTTGCAGAGTAATTAAATAGCTTGGGACCGCCAATTAAAAATACCAACGAATAGCAGAGTTAGTAGCAAATGTGCAAAGAAAAGAAACTATCAAGCTACTGGTGGTGGTCCGTTCACAGAAGTAAGCTTTAACCCATTGGAACAGACAAATGTGGAAATTGCGTCAATGCAATCACATTCTTAAATTAAGAAGATTCCGATGGAGCAGAATCAACACTTAGACCTGAGGAGTCTTCACCGAATATTAAATCTAAACAATCACAATTCTTTACCGGATACGTGCCATTATTGTTATTACTCTCATTATCATCATCATCAAAATATAGATCCACGTTAATATGCAAAATTTGTAACACTTTTTTAATTTATTACTATGATGCTATATTTCTGATGATATGTTTCCACGACGGCTTGAACAGTAATAATAATAATAAAAAAATAATAGAAATTATACTGTTTTATTTCTATTTACATATTTCTGACAAAGTATACATATGTAAATACGATTTTTTCAATTTCTTTTTTAAAACTTGACAGTTTTTGTTAAGCAGATATGTATTTTTACGGGAATATCTACTACAATTAAAATGCAACTCTGTGACATACACAACACCTAGACGTTTTAAACCATAATCGCTAAAAGGATTAATGTTGCGTTGTATGAGAAACAACACAACATTTGCGTGTTGTAAAACATGTTGCTTCGACATCTTAATTGAAAGTTTAGTAAATTGCTTTGTTAAAATTATTAAGAAAAATTTGACTTTAAGGTGGGGAAAGTCATCTTAAAGTGTATAAAATTGTGAATTAATTTTACCAAATATTGAATATTGTTAAGATTTCATCATTAAGATGTTAGTCATGATGCCTGCTATCCAAATATGCGGATTTGGACCATTTCGAAATGAAGAAAACTAATATAGTGGAGAAAGAGAGTTAATGTGTTTCATGAATTTGATTGGCGTTGGCTGAAGTAATTAGCGCCTTGACTGCAAAACCGTCAAAAGTGTCAAATCGCACCACCTTAAAGTTCAATTGACACATCCATTTTTCAAAATAAAAAAAAGTAAAAAAGCTCGTGACTTTCTGAATAAAACACTGCTCCTGTCAGTTTAGTCCTGTTAAAATTTGAACAAGTTCCGTCAATATGTTTATGTGGCTAAGCAAAATTTTTTGCGAAAAAACACACCATCCCTCAAACCAAAGCTAAGCTTGACAAATTTAATAGACTCATCACTATCAATTTCAATTGTAAAAAAGTTGTTTACTGAATTTCGTCGTGGTCGTACAAGCCTCGGTTGGGAACTCCACACCGGAAAGGACTAAACAAAATCACGATGCAGCATGGGGCGATCGAAGGTTGAAAGTGAGCTAGATGGTGGAAGCCATACGCATCTCACATGGCTCAGTGATTTAAATTTTGAACAATCGCATGCCGTTTTCGCAAGACCACAACATACAAGAGCCCATACAGCAGTAAAAACAGTGATATTCTCGGAATAAATCGGCGCCAATTATCCCGTTTAAACGTACTTCTTATTTGCAAATAAAACTGCAAAGCGTTGCCGTATAACTTTTTTATTGTAAGTTATTAACTCACGAAAAATATTTGCACACAATAGTATGTTTCCACCGACTTTAAATCAAGTAGGTTTAAGCAAATCACTTCAAAGTGTTTCCACCGAGCTTGTGAGTGACTTGTTGTTCGAATTTTCGTATTCAATTTATGCATGTGCCTATAAGATGGGCGCAGCAGCTGTAATGTGAATTTTATTCACATGTAGTTGACATTTAAAATTGATTAGATATTCCTTAATGTCGTATTTTTCGAAATTGTCAATCACTCTTGATGGATGACCCAGGAATGAAGTTTGTAATATTTAAAGCAACACAGGGTTGCATATATAAATTGAGTTCGAAAAATAGTATTTTCTACATTATTTATAATAAATTAACTACAAAAAATTGGCTTGTTTTTATGGTTAAGCAATTGTCTATATGCATTTCGTTCCCGCTTGTGGAACTCGTCAGTAGACTTCAACCCAAAAAAGTTTTGAATTCAGTTAACAAACTCCGTATGTTTATAGTAAGACTCTTAATACTATATTGAGAATCACAATATACAAACATAATAAGTTTGAAAACCGCAAACAAAAATCTTTACAAAACAAGCATCTTTATTCAACTGTGCATCTATTTTATATTTTTTTCCACCACCTTTTTACCATTAGCTGCCACATTGGGCAACAATAAAAGTATTTAAAAAGCAAAAAGAAAAATAAAATATGTATTTTCATACATGAAATACTGTTTTTAAAACAAGCCAATTTTTTGAAATTAAATAAAGACATTATGTCAAATAAATATACTTCAGTATTTCATGTATAAATTAACTACTTTGAGGTGATTTATCCATATACAAAATGTATGGTAAATCACCTCATGATTTAACAGGATTTGCACAAATCATGATGATTTGTCTAAATCATGCCTGTGGAAACATACTATAACGTATAGTGCATTATAGTTGCCAATTATTTGCAAAATGTTGCCAATTATTTTTATTTTGTAAGAAATGTAATACACAATTAACATATGTAGGAATAAACGATGAGTTCTGCATTGCAAATAGTTTTATTTGCAAATAAGATTTGTGTATAAACGAGGTAAATGAAGCCCAAGGTTGGATAGTCAGCTAAGAAAGTCATAGCGACTGTCTTTTAGTGCAATCCAAATCGGCTGCATCCGAACGAGTAAAATAGTCAATTGCCAATAGTATGCCGACCAATTGAATCGGTTTAATAAATATTTGAAAATAACAAAAAATCACACATTTTAAAAACCCCTTGAAAATATGTGATATCTTCTAAACGGCTAAAGCGATTTTCTTTAATATAGGAATACTCAAGTCACCATTCAAACAGATAAAAGTACATGGAAATCCGTTTGGTCTGTACACGCAAAGAAAAAATATGGTTGAGGTAACCATAATCAAACAGCAACATACAATGATTTTATCATATGGTTGCAGTCAAATCATATTATTGTTAATAGAAAAAAAACTTTAACAATATTATTATCTGAGTTAATTATAATATTATCTGAGTTAATTATAATATTATCTGAGTTAATTATATTGTAATCTTAGTATTGTAAATATGGCAACACTATTGTTAGATGTTTTTTTTTTTTTTTTTTATTTTAAATAGGACCAGCACTCAGGGGATAACCCCTACTCATGCAGTGCATTGTGCTAGAACTAGGAAAATAGGTTATAGGGAAGGAGGATAGAGGGAGTAGTGTCTGTGTACATTTGATTTAAATCTTCCCACGCTGGTAGTGACAGGAAAGACCTCCGCAGGTAGTTGATTCCACATACGAACAGTGCGGCTAAAAAAGGAATTTTCTCTGTAATGCGTAGTGCGATGCATTGGCCAATCGACCACAAAAGGATGTGCTCTAAATGAGGCACGTGTTGTACGTACATATGTGCGGGTTTCAGGAACAAGTTCCCTAATTTCATTAGAACACATTTCGTTGTAGTAACGATAGAACAATGAAATGCACCCCACATTGCGTCGATGCTCCAATGAATCAATAGAGTTGGATACCCTACTGTCACCGATGAGCTTTTTCGCCCTCTCCTGTACGCGGTCGAGCAGCCCCAAAATAGACTTTGAAGCGCCGGCCCATACATGAGAGTTGTATTCCATTTTCGGACGGATATAGGTGGTATAAATAGTAAGGAGGTCAGATGGGGTGAAATATTGTTTGCACCGTTTCAAAAAGCCGAGGCACTTGAA
Source organism: Tachina grossa (assembly GCA_949987645.1). Taxonomy (NCBI): domain Eukaryota; kingdom Metazoa; phylum Arthropoda; class Insecta; order Diptera; family Tachinidae; genus Tachina; species Tachina grossa. The sequence goes on along the minus strand of OX465275.1, from coordinate 76,329,831 downwards.
TGCTTCTTTTGCAATTTGAAAAATGTGTTCAGTCCAACGAACATCACACTTTATTTTCATGCCAAGAACATCAAGAGCATCTGATTCCTTAATATTTATACCCCCCATAGCTACAGAGGCAACAGCATTTTCGGTCATACGTCTGTGTGTAACCATGCAACATTGGGTCTTACGGGCGTTAAAGTCGACTCTGTTCACATGGTCCCATTCAGAAATTTTTTCTAAATCATAGTTTAAAGTCTCATTCATTATTTGACGCATGGCCTCAACCTGCGGCAGACTAGGTCTATTGCTGAATGAGAAGAATGGCAAATGCTGCTGTCGTCCGCGAAAGAGTAGATAGGGTTGAAAGTTTTACATAGAAGGTCGTTTATGAAGATAAGGGATAGAGTTGGCGAAAGAACGGAACCTTGCGGTACCCCTGAATTTAACTTGAACTCATTTGATGAGATCCCATCTATAACAACTCTTATAGTGCGATCCCTGAGGAAACTCGATAAGAAACGAGAGAAATTATCACCGACACCAATGGCAATACATTTTGACAAAAGTGCACCATGCCACACTCTATCACACGCCTTGGAGATATCTAGAGCCAGCACCTTACTTTCGCCAAAATGGTGGACTGAATTACACCATTTCTCCGAGAGGAGGGCTAGTAGGTCTCCCGTAGAGCGACCTCTACGAAATCCATACTGCCGGTCGTTGCTGTTGGACTCCAAATACCTTACAAGATGGAAATTTACCATACTTTCCATCACTTTGGAAAGTGCAGAGCATATTGCGATTGGGCGATAATTTTCAGTGTTAGTAGCTTCTCCTTTTTTAGGGATTGGCGTAACGTTAGCAATCTTCCAACACACTGGAAACTCACCAACATGGTACAACGTGCTGAAGAGATTAGCTAATGGACGTGCTAGCGTCGAAGAGCACTGTTTCAAGACCAGTGCTGGAATGCCATCCGGCCCAGGAGACTTGTTTATGCTGAGTTCCGACAAAACCCTTTTTTCTGCCCGAGCTCGAAAGAATATCTTAGGCATAGTAGTGGATACTCTCTCTAGTATAGGCAGAGGTTGATTGCTTTCCGGCAAGTAGGAATTACTTGCAAATATTTCAGCTAATAGGTTAGCTTTATCGGCCGGGTCAGTGAATATTAAGTCATCCTTTAAAAGAGTCGGAATTGAAGAACTAGCATTATTCTTTACTCTTTTAACGAATGACCAGAAGCTCTTACTACCCCGAGGGGCAGCAAGAACTTTAGTACGGAGACGATTCTCGTAAAGAGCTTTTTCACGCCTCAGTACTTTGGCACATGAAGATCTCGCCCTTTTGCGTAGCAAATCAGTATCGGCATTTTGGTTACTTCGCCAAATACTGAATGCTTCCTCTCTAGATCTGACTGCGTTTTTGCATGTCTGATTAAACCATAGTTTCTCTTTGGGCTTAATCGGAATTTTTTTTGATGGTATGAAAGCTTTCATGCCCATCAAAATTATACTTTCAACCATTTTGGCCATGGCATTGACATCGTTGTCTAGGAAACATAGCTTCCAATTAAAATGCCGAAAAAATTCGTTGAGCTGAGCCCGACGAGCCTTTTCGTATATGTATTTAAGTCGTTTCGTAGCAGTAGTAGGGAACTCCCACTCCGACCCCAATTAAAATTGTTAAATTGTTGGTGAAATTGTTAAATTTGGGTAATTAAAATTTTAAAATTGTTAAATTCTTGGAAATTTGTGTTTTTTTGTTTACATAAGGAGTTTTTTGTTTACATTAGGAGTTTTTTGTTTACATTAGGAGTTTTTGTTTACATTAAGTGTATGTCTGTCTGTCGGTCTGTCTGTCTGCCTGCATGACCGTGGGAAGTTTGTGTGTGGAATATTTTGTGTGAATGTATTAAGGCGGTTCATAGTTTGGCGGTTTTTATGTGTGTATGTGACGACGGGGAAAATCATGAAAATGGTTTTTTCTAATGCTGACGGAAAATCATCTAATGATATTTCGTAATTCCGAAGGCAAAACATGATAATTTTTCGTAATACCGAAGGCAAAACATGATAATTTTTCCTAATGCCTACTGCAATACATGATAATTTTTCCTAATGCCTACTGCAATACATGATTATTATTTTTTTCAAATGCCGACGGCAAAAAATGAATATAATTTTTTCAAATGCCGACGGGAAAATGATTTTTCCTAATGACGACGGGAAAACGTGAAAGTTATTTTTTCTAATGCTAATGTAGGTGTTGCTAGACTGTGGGAATTTAAGGCTGACCGTGATTTGAGTGGGCGGCGTTGTTGCCGTAATATGTAACCATAGGAATTTGTGGATGTGTCTGTCTGTCTGTGCGAATTTAGGTGAAGGTTTGATTGGCAGGGGGCGGGGTGTAGTTGAGGTAGATCGATTGCGTGTGTAGTTGTGTGTGAATGTGTGTGTATGTGTGTGTGTGTGTGTGTGTGTGTGTGTGTGTGTGTGTGTGTGTGTGTGTGTGTGTGTGTATGTTTGTAGGAATTTCAATGTGTGTATTTCTGTAGGAGCTTAAGGCTGATTGTGATTTATGAGGGGTGAGGTGTTCTAGTAATATGCAACCGGGGGAATCTGTGTGTTTGTATGTCTGTAGGAGTTTAAGGCTGACCATGATTTGGGTGGGCAGGGTTGTTGACGTAATATGTAGCCATGGGGATTTGTGAATGTGTCTGTCTATACTAGTTTAAGGTTGATCGTGATTTGAGGTGGGTGAGGATGTTGTTGAGGTAAATTGGCTATGCGTATGTATGTATGTATGTATGTATTTTTGTAAGAATTTAAGATGATTGTGATTTATTAGGGGCGAGGTGTTCTTGTAATATGTAGCCGTGAGAATCTATGTGTATAGACGTCTGTAGAAGTTTAAGACTATCTGTAATTTCAGGTAGGTGAGAGTGTTGTGTTGTTGAGATTAATCTTATATGTTGTATATGTATGTATGATCATGGGAATTTGTGTATGTATATCTGAGGGAGAATTTAAGGCTCGTCATGATTTGCAAAAGGTGGGGTGTTGTTGAAATTTTCTTGGATATTTCTTATATGAATTCTGCTATGTGTGTGTATTTGAGCTGGTATTTATATGTAGGTAGAAATAAATTGTTTTCAACATCGACATTTGGTACTATAAAATACTATCATATATCTGGACTTCCCTAATCCTAGTATGCTTTTATACTTACGATTGCTTTATATTTTCTCATGCTTAAATTTGTCTCGCGTTGAAGTCGGTCTGTGTGAAATTTGTTTATATTACAGATTTTGTTTATTTAACTACATTCGTCTTCTTTGACTGAAAGAGTTATCTACACACAGAGAAAAACCAACTTGAAATCAGTAAGAACCATGCTGAATTAATAAGAACCATTAGCGAAGGTTTAGTCATATTGAAATTTCTTATTTCAATATGGACAAAATATTAATTTACAGTATTCATTTATTAAACTCATTAGTTTGTAGATATCTCAATATACATTTTCTATTATATTAAAAATTATTGAATTAATGTGATGAATTCTTATTTTTAAGCTGCAGATTTTCCCTGAGTGTATGGATTGTTTATATTTGCATTGTGCTTTAACTAAACGACGCTTCATATATTTTCATGATGTAGATCTAATAAATACTTAAGCATTGATAAGAAATTTGATATTATACATACATATCTACAAATTGATTTTATGTATGTATGTATGTATGTACATATATACGTACATACAAATAAGTGTTCAACTCAATCTTTGAATACATTTTTTATTTTATTTTTTTGTCATGTGATGTCTGTTGTTGGTGAAATTAAAAACATTTTAATTTTTATCTGCGTTTACTTAAAAGTTTGTGAGGATTTTCTGTTGTAAGTAAAACTTAATTCTTGAAGATATGTACTTACATACCCTATAGTAATAGTAACTATAATAGAAATATTTCTTATACTTAATTTACAGTTTTTTAAAGTATAGGGTATAAAATTTTTTCTAGCTATAGCCTTCTACATTTATTTTGGAAAACTTGCTTTGCTTTTTAAAAATGTATAAACATTTTTAAATGAAACTGATCCGGCACTCCAGCTTAGGTACTGATAGTTTTTTTTTTTTTTTTTTGTTGTTAGTTAACTTACTTATTTTTTATTTTTTATTGATAAACATTGGAAATCAAAAGGGAGTTTTATATTGTAATTATTATTTTCATAATTGTTGAAAACAATCGCTGCTTTTTGTTTGTTTTTTGCGATGAAATCATTTGAATTACTTTTGCAACTTTACGCGTTTATAAAAATTATGTTATTTTCTATATTTCTTAATTTATAAGACTTTTAGACTTTGTCCTTTAGGGGTTATATTTTCTATTATACGATTATGAATAAGAATGCAGTAAGCTGATGTATTTGCTTACTGCTTCAAATTAAAATTTTATTAAATTGAATAAAAGGAGTTTTTTTTTTCTTAAACTCTGATGCAGTTAGAAGCGCTGGAGATTCTTTCATATAACAGCTTTTTTGAAATTTTTGATACATAGTATAATATAGAATTGGATAACATTTATTTTTAATTTTTATGTTAAGAAGTACGGGTATGAGACTGAATTTAAATGTACTTTTAAATTAGTTAAATCATAATGAACAAACATATTTTCTTCTTTAATAGCGATCAACAGAAAACGAACTCGTTTTCATATAATTTAGGTATACCCTATCGACGGCTCCTCTAGGATACAAGATGACTTTGTATGACGAAATTTCTGTTGCTTTATACTGATAATATGTTTACATTAATAAGATACATATACATATGTTTATTTTATGAACGGTGAGCACCTATGGCTTTTATTTAATGTTCTATATGACTTTTTTTTTCATTTTATTAAAGTTCAGCGTATTGTATATATATTTCTGAAATGTTTAAGTGTGTTTTGTGTGCCCATCGGGCAGAGTGTACGTATTAGTTGGTCAGTCAGTCTCTATTTTTATTTATTTTTTTTTTCTTCTAATGTGCCACTCCTTTTTCAGATTTTACTACTTGGAATAGAGAATTTTTGTCTAATTTTTTGGTGGGTATATACATTAGGTATGTAGAAATTAGTTTAGATACAAAGAAATGCATGTTTAATATACAACTATTGTATCAAATCGATCTCAAATAACTCAGTTACCTCTACCAGCAATTCACCGTTGGTGTATTCATAAAGTGTTAGAAACAATGAAATATCTATGTTTTGAGAGAATTTTTCCCCTCAAGTATTTCTACATGAGGTTTGAGGGGTCAATCACTGTCGCATTCATATGTAATGATTATTCACTTAAAAAACGTCATCATCACCATCAATCATCTCCGTATACAATACATTCATGAGTTGGGTTGATCCAGATACAATTGCTGTCTCATCACCTTCTAACAGCTTTATATATTTTGCTAGTATGCATGCCTTAGCATGCTTCTATCGATAGTGACGTAAGAGTCCGAGATGTAGTAGTGTTACAATTAAAAATCTTTACTATTAGAATTTACCAGTTCGCTCTTTTGAATTTTTGCAAAGTAGATACATATGTATGTATTTCATTGACCACAAAATCATAAAATTTCTTTGCTTACAAAATTGTATGACGTGAGGATTTTTTTTTTTTTTTTTTTTTTTTTTTTTTTTTAATTATACATGCTTCGGCATGCTTTCATTTTTTTTTCTATAAATTTATGTAATACTCATACAGATACAGATATAAAGTAAGATCTGTTTACTGTACATTTTAAAATCTATGCATGCTTCAGCATGATTCTAGTTGAAGCGTATATTCATTCACTAAGTTTGTTTGATACTTATTCATACACATGTACATTCTTAAAGATTGGATATCAAAGTCCAATTTCCGTAGTTTATCTATATTTTCTAAAGATCTGATAGCTAAAGAAATAAATAGAGTGAAGATCTTCTATAATAATCCCATTTTCATATTGTAAAATTTTGCATGCTAGCGCTTTCGATGGGAAAATATACATACAACTTTATAAAAAGTGATAATATGATGTGCTGCTGAATATTGCACTATGTTATAGTTCATTTTAAACACTGAAGTTTTAGCAATATTTCATTCAGACCAACAAGTTTAGAGAATTCCACTACATTTAGTTAATTATCTTTCTTAAGACCCATCATTCCTAATCAATCCTACAAAAAACAACACAAACTAGATTTTTCGTTTTAATTTTATTTTTATTAAATTCAACATTCATTCTTCAAATTACTTTATACTATATTAAGTAGCTTTTCCTCATTTGTTGAGTTGACTTTAATAGGAGACATTTTAATGGTACGATGAACTTTTCTATTGCATGCATTGAGTAAATCTTTATACATACCAATCCACTTATATGAACCATTAAAGCTAATTCTTTTCACATCATACCTTTCAATGATCTATTAAATCATTCTAATATTGATGCTTTCATATTAAGTAATGTTTAATCTTCTATTTATGTATGAGTTTTCCCAAGTATTTATTAAAAAATTCTTTAGAATCATCTGTTTGTAAGTTTTTTGGTACCCGTACCACTTCAAAAATATTTTCCATTGCCTTGGTTTTTAGAGTGCAGCTTTTATTTTCAGCTGTACTTTGAGAATGTGTCAATTACAGTCTTCAAAAATCAACAATTTCTATTTTCTGTAGAATAGTTCTACATTTCACCTAACTTAGCTCCATAAAACATCATATATTCCTGTCATTACATCTCTACAAGCACAAACAGTTGTTGAAATTTAATATGGACTTCGTTAACTAAATTCCTTTTTAAAGACATTGAATTGTTTCACAGATTTTTTCGAAAGTGTTGTGATCTACATCTTGCACTTTCAGCTATTTATACTAACATGTAGTTAATTTTCTAATCTATATATTTAACCGTAAACTCTTCAATTTGTTTTTAATTATTTACTTTTTAGAATTGCTTTTTCAATTTTATAACTGTCTTCTTTCTCTAATTTTATTTCACGTTGTAGTTCCTCAATTTGCATTTAAATATATTCTTGAATATTAATGCTTTAAGCTATATTATTAATTTGTCTTGTATTTTATCTTCATTCAGTTTAATGTAACTATCAACAATAGTTTGTATCTAATTCATTTATGCCTTCCAATACTGATAAGTCAGTATAAATGTCTTCAGAATTGGAAGTCTATGAGTAAAATCATCGTCATCATCATTCTCAGTATTAGCATCATTAAATATGATGGTATTATCAAATATTGTTCCTTCTACTAGTTTCTTTTGGGGTACTTGTCTATATCTTGAGTGAAGGTTTCTCAGGCTTTAAACTTGTATATTTTCAACTTCTGTCTTGATTTTACTTTCTTCTTTCATAAGAATTCTTTTAATATTTTTAGAACTATTTATGAATTCTTCTGCTATAGGTTTAAATGTATCTTTTAGTTGTTCACTTGTATCTATTTCACCAGTTTTTATACTACGAAGCTTTTTCTTCAACACATTTCTTGTCAACACCAACTGTTTTAAAATTTTCTCATCCAGGGCAAATAACAGGTATCAGCAATCATATCAGCTTTTCAGGAGCTGGTCTGGTTTTCAGATCAGCTTTTCAGGACCTGGTCTGGTTTTCAGATCAGCTTTTCAGGACCTGGTCTGGTTTTCAGATCAGCTTTTCAGGACCTGGTCTGGTTTTCAGATCAGCTTATCAGGACCTGGTCTGGTTTTCAGATCAGCTTTTCAGGACCTGGTCTGGTTTTCAGATCAGCTTATCAGGACCTGGTCTGGTTTTCAGATCAGCTTATCAGGAGCTGGTCTGGTTTTCAGATCAGCTTTTCAGGACCTGGTCTGGTTATCAGATCAGCTTATCAGGAGCTGGTCTGGTTTTCAGATCAGCTTATCAGGAGCTGATCTGATTTTTAGATCAGCTTATCAGGTAACAGATCAGGCTATCAGGAGCTGTTCAGATTTTCATTTCAAGATATCTGAGTCAGATTTAGTTATCAGTGTACAAGTAGCTAGCCATTTATAACATTTATATACATGAAGTTTAAAGTCAGATGAAATACGAAAAAGTAAAGTTTTATCTAGTAAAATTATTTTCTATAACGATCATCGTTTAATTCACTATCTTTGCTTATAATCAAAAATCCATATTTATCCTTTCAACATGCTTTTTATTTTTCTCACCTAACTTAAACATTAAAATTACATTATGATGATCTCTTATTAAATGTTTGGTGATTCTGGTGTAAGTTTTACATAAGTAGAATGAATCAACATTCTTATCTCTCCCCATACAAAAATATGCTTCCCATACGCATCATCGTTAAATATCATATTGGAATTACTTTGGACTGAAATAACAGATTCACTATCGGTAAATTTTGTAATATATTATTATTTTAATTGATGTAATTAATTTCTTCAGATATTTATATCTGGGGTGATATAAAGATTTTGAGTATAAATAAATGTTCTCAAATTTAAGTCCATTAGGACTTTCTAGCAAGCCAATCATAGCGTTTTTTTTTTGTAATTTGACAGGTCAACTATTGTTGCACGAATAGAATTTGATATAAGGGAACTATGATTTATTTTTGAACTATCGTTCGATGAATCATCAATATTTCGTACCAAGGTATTTTAGGTTGTTTTACTAACCGCATTTATGTAGCTAAATACATTTTATAAATATTATCTCTTATTATAAAAAAATAAACTAATACAGCTATACCATATCAGAAAATATTTTCTGAAATCGTATAGCTGCATTAGTTTATTTTTTCTATAATAAGAGATAATGATCCACACTCATAATCAAAACAGCATAAAAATATCCTTTGTTTTGACTATGAGTATGGATCAATATTTATGAAATGCGTTTAGTTACATAAATGTGGTCAGTAAAACAAAGTATATTTTAACAGCCTTATTTATAACACTTATTAGGGCTTTATAAAGACTTTTTAAGAAAAAATTTTTATAAAACATTTGTTTTAAAAAGCCTTTACAAAGCCTTAATAAGTTTTATAAATAATGCTGTAAGAGTTTAAAATCAGTATTTTGTATGATAATACTGATTTGAAACTCTTAAAATATTCTTTGTTTTGACTATGAGTAGGGGCCATTATCTCTTATTATAGGACAAATAAAATAGTATGATTATATGATATCAGAAATCATGTTTTCTGATATCGTATAGCTACATTTTTAATTTTTCTATAATAAGAGATAATATTTATGAAATACATTTCATAAATATTGGCGCATACTCATAGTAAAAACAACCTAAAAATACCTTGGTACGAAATATTGATGAATCATCAAAATTTCATACCATCCTATATTTATATTGTTTTACTAATCGCATTTTGTAAATAAATGCATTTCATAAATATTATCTATTGTTATAGAAAGAATCAAATAGTATGGTTATATGATATTAGAAAACATGATTTCTGATATCATATAATCATACTATTTTATTTTTCTATAATAAGAGATAATGACTCATACTCATAGTCAAAACAAAGGATATTTATATGCTGTTTTGATTATGAGTATGCGTCAATATTTATGAAATGCATTTAGTTATAAAATGCGGTTAGTAAAACAAAGTATATTTTAAGTGTTTAAAACCACCATTTTTATGGTAATAGCGGTTTTAAACACTTAAAGCATACTTTGTTTTGACTATGAGCATGAGCTGATATTTATGAAATGGATTTTATAAATATTGACTCATACCCTTAGTCAAAACAACATAAATAATTCTTGGTACGAAATATTGATGATTCATCGAACGATAGTTCAAAAATAAATCATAGTTCCCTTATATCAAATTCTATTCGTGCAACAATAGTTGACCTGTCAAATTACAAAAAAAAAAAAAAAAAACGCTATGATTGGCTTGCTAGAAAGTCCTAATGGACTTAAATTTGAGAACATTTATTTATACTCAAAATCTTTATATCACCCCAGATATAAATTTCTGAAGAAATTAATTACATCAATTAAAATAATAATATATTACAAAATTTACCGATAGTGAATCTGTTATTTCAGTCCAAAGTAATTCCAATATGATATTTAACGATGATGCGTATGGGAAGCATATTTTTGTATGGGGAGAGATAAGAATGTTGATTCATTCTACTTATGTAAAACTTACACCAGAATCACCAAACATTTAATAAGAGATCATCATAATGTAATTTTAATGTTTAAGTTAGGTGAGAAAAATAAAAAGCATGTTGAAAGGATAAATATGGATTTTTGATTATAAGCAAAGATAGTGAATTAAACGATGATCGTTATAGAAAATAATTTTACTAGATAAAACTTTACTTTTTCGTATTTCATCTGACTTTAAACTTCATGTATATAAATGTTATAAATGGCTAGCTACTTGTACACTGATAACTAAATCTGACTCAGATATCTTGAAATGAAAATCTGAACAGCTCCTGATAGCCTGATCTGTTACCTGATAAGCTGATCTAAAAATCAGATCAGCTCCTGATAAGCTGATCTGAAAACCAGACCAGCTCCTGATAAGCTGATCTGATAACCAGACCAGGTCCTGAAAAGCTGATCTGAAAACCAGACCAGCTCCTGATAAGCTGATCTGAAAACCAGACCAGGTCCTGATAAGCTGATCTGAAAACCAGACCAGGTCCTGAAAAGCTGATCTGAAAACCAGACCAGGTCCTGATAAGCTGATCTGAAAACCAGACCAGGTCCTGAAAAGCTGATCCGAAAACCAGACCAGGTCCTGAAAAGCTGATCTGAAAACCAGACCAGGTCCTGAAAAGCTGATCTGAAAACCAGACCAGCTCCTGAAAAGCTGATATGATTGCTGATACCTGTTATTTGCCCTGGATGAGAAAATTTTAAAACAGTTGGTGTTGACAAGAAATGTGTTGAAGAAAAAGCTTCGTAGTATAAAAACTGGTGAAATAGATACAAGTGAACAACTAAAAGATACATTTAAACCTATAGCAGAAGAATTCATAAATAGTTCTAAAAATATTAAAAGAATTCTTATGAAAGAAGAAAGTAAAATCAAGACAGAAGTTGAAAATATACAAGTTTAAAGCCTGAGAAACCTTCACTCAAGATATAGACAAGTACCCCAAAAGAAACTAGTAGAAGGAACAATATTTGATAATACCATCATATTTAATGATGCTAATACTGAGAATGATGATGACGATGATTTTACTCATAGACTTCCAATTCTGAAGACATTTATACTGACTTATCAGTATTGGAAGGCATAAATGAATTAGATACAAACTATTGTTGATAGTTACATTAAACTGAATGAAGATAAAATACAAGACAAATTAATAATATAGCTTAAAGCATTAATATTCAAGAATATATTTAAATGCAAATTGAGGAACTACAACGTGAAATAAAATTAGAGAAAGAAGACAGTTATAAAATTGAAAAAGCAATTCTAAAAAGTAAATAATTAAAAACAAATTGAAGAGTTTACGGTTAAATATATAGATTAGAAAATTAACTACATGTTAGTATAAATAGCTGAAAGTGCAAGATGTAGATCACAACACTTTCGAAAAAATCTGTGAAACAATTCAATGTCTTTAAAAAGGAATTTAGTTAACGAAGTCCATATTAAATTTCAACAACTGTTTGTGCTTGTAGAGATGTAATGACAGGAATATATGATGTTTTATGGAGCTAAGTTAGGTGAAATGTAGAACTATTCTACAGAAAATAGAAATTGTTGATTTTTGAAGACTGTAATTGACACATTCTCAAAGTACAGCTGAAAATAAAAGCTGCACTCTAAAAACCAAGGCAATGGAAAATATTTTTGAAGTGGTACGGGTACCAAAAAACTTACAAACAGATGATTCTAAAGAATTTTTTAATAAATACTTGGGAAAACTCATACATAAATAGAAGATTAAACATTACTTAATATGAAAGCATCAATATTAGAATGATTTAATAGATCATTGAAAGGTATGATGTGAAAAGAATTAGCTTTAATGGTTCATATAAGTGGATTGGTATGTATAAAGATTTACTCAATGCATGCAATAGAAAAGTTCATCGTACCATTAAAATGTCTCCTATTAAAGTCAACTCAACAAATGAGGAAAAGCTACTTAATATAGTATAAAGTAATTTGAAGAATGAATGTTGAATTTAATAAAAATAAAATTAAAACGAAAAATCTAGTTTGTGTTGTTTTTTGTAGGATTGATTAGGAATGATGGGTCTTAAGAAAGATAATTAACTAAATGTAGTGGAATTCTCTAAACTTGTTGGTCTGAATGAAATATTGCTAAAACTTCAGTGTTTAAAATGAACTATAACATAGTGCAATATTCAGCAGCACATCATATTATCACTTTTTATAAAGTTGTATGTATATTTTCCCATCGAAAGCGCTAGCATGCAAAATTTTACAATATGAAAATGGGATTATTATAGAAGATCTTCACTCTATTTATTTCTTTAGCTATCAGATCTTTAGAAAATATAGATAAACTACGGAAATTGGACTTTGATATCCAATCTTTAAGAATGTACATGTGTATGAATAAGTATCAAACAAACTTAGTGAATGAATATACGCTTCAACTAGAATCATGCTGAAGCATGCATAAATTTTAAAATGTACAGTAAACAGATCTTACTTTATATCTGTATCTGTATGAGTATTACATAAATTTATAGAAAAAAAAAATGAAAGCATGCCGAAGCATGTATAATTAAAAAAAAAAAATCCTCACGTCATACAATTTTGTAAGCAAAGAAATTTTATGATTTTGTGGTCAATGAAATACATACATATGTATCTACTTTGCAAAAATTCAAAAGAGCGAACTGGTAAATTCTAATAGTAAAGATTTTTAATTGTAACACTACTACATCTCGGACTCTTACGTCACTATCGATAGAAGCATGCTAAGGCATGCATACTAGCAAAATATATAAAGCTGTTAGAAGGTGATGAGACAGCAATTGTATCTGGATCAACCCAACTCATGAATGTATTGTATACGGAGATGATTGATGGTGATGATGACGTTTTTTAAGTGAATAATCATTACATATGAATGCGACAGTGATTGACCCCTCAAACCTCATGTAGAAATACTTGAGGGGAAAAATTCTCTCAAAACATAGATATTTCATTGTTTCTAACACTTTATGAATACACCAACGGTGAATTGCTGGTAGAGGTAACTGAGTTATTTGAGATCGATTTGATACAATAGTTGTATATTAAACATGCATTTCTTTGTATCTAAACTAATTTCTACATACCTAATGTATATACCCACCAAAAAATTAGACAAAAATTCTCTATTCCAAGTAGTAAAATCTGAAAAAGGAGTGGCACATTAGAAGAAAAAAAAAATAAATAAAAATAGAGACTGACTGACCAACTAATACGTACACTCTGCCCGATGGGCACACAAAACACACTTAAACATTTCAGAAATATATATACAATACGCTGAACTTTAATAAAATGAAAAAAAAAGTCATATAGAACATTAAATAAAAGCCATAGGTGCTCACCGTTCATAAAATAAACATATGTATATGTATCTTATTAATGTAAACATATTATCAGTATAAAGCAACAGAAATTTCGTCATACAAAGTCATCTTGTATCCTAGAGGAGCCGTCGATAGGGTATACCTAAATTATATGAAAACGAGTTCGTTTTCTGTTGATCGCTATTAAAGAAGAAAATATGTTTGTTCATTATGATTTAACTAATTTAAAAGTACATTTAAATTCAGTCTCATACCCGTACTTCTTAACATAAAAATTAAAAATAAATGTTATCCAATTCTATATTATACTATGTATCAAAAATTTCAAAAAAGCTGTTATATGAAAGAATCTCCAGCGCTTCTAACTGCATCAGAGTTTAAGAAAAAAAACTCCTTTTATTCAATTTAATAAAATTTTAATTTGAAGCAGTAAGCAAATACATCAGCTTACTGCATTCTTATTCATAATCGTATAATAGAAAATATAACCCCTAAAGGACAAAGTCTAAAAGTCTTATAAATTAAGAAATATAGAAAATAACATAATTTTTATAAACGCGTAAAGTTGCAAAAGTAATTCAAATGATTTCATCGCAAAAAACAAACAAAAAGCAGCGATTGTTTTCAACAATTACGAAAATAATAATTACAATATAAAACTCCCTTTTGATTTCCAATGTTAATCAATAAAAAATAAAAAATAAGTAAGTTAACTAACAACAAAAAAAAAAAAAAAAACTATCAGTACCTAAGCTGGAGTGCCGGATCAGTTTCATTTAAAAATGTTTATACATTTTTAAAAAGCAAAGCAAGTTTTCCAAAATAAATGTAGAAGGCTATAGCTAGAAAAAATTTTATACCCTATACTTTAAAAAACTGTAAATTAAGTATAAGAAATATTTCTATTATAGTTACTATTACTATAGAGTATGTAAGTACATATCTTCAAGAATTCAGTTTTACTTAAAACAGAAAATCCTCACAAACTTTTAAGTAAACGCAGATAAAAATTAAAATGTTTTTAATTTCACCAACAACAGACATCACATGACAAAAAATAAAATAAAAAATGTATTCAAAGATTGAGTTGAACACTTATTTGTATGTACATATATATGTACATACATACATACATAAAATCAATTTGTAGATATGTATGTATACATATCAAATTTCTTATCAATGCTTAAGTATTTATTAGATCTACATCATGAAAATATATGAAGCGTCGTTTAGTTAAAGCACAATGCAAATATAAACAATCTATACACTCAGGGAAAATCTACAGCTTAAAAATAAGAATTCATCACATTAATTCAATAATTTTTAATATAATAGAAAATGTATATTGAGATATCTACAAACTAATGAGTTTAATAAATGAATACTGTAAATTAATATTTTGTCCATATTGAAATAAGAAATTTCAATATGGCTAAACCTTCGCTAATGGTTCTTATTAATTCAGCATGGTTCTTACTGATTTCAAGTTGGTTTTTCTCTGTGTGTAGAAAACTCTTTCAGTCAAAGAAGACGAATGTAGTTAAATAAACAAAATCTGTAATATAAACAAATTTCACACAGACCGACTTCAACGCGAGACAAATTTAAGCATGAGAAAATATAAAGCAATAGTAAGTATAAAAGCATACTAGGATTAGGGAAGTCCAGACATATGATATTATTTTATAGTACCAAATGTCGATACTGAAAACAATTTATTTCCACCTACATATAAATATCAGCGCAAATACACACACATAGCAGAATTCATATAAGAAATATCCAAGAAAATTTCAACAACACCCCACCTTTCACAAATCACGACTAGCCTTAAATTCTCCCCCAGATATGCATACACAAATTCCCCTGGCCATACATACATACACACACATAACCAATTTACCTCAATAACATCCTCACCCACCTCAAATCACGATCAGCCTTAAACTCCTACAGACAGACACACCCACAAATCTCCATGGCTACATATTACGTCAACAACCATGCCCACCCAAATCATGGTCAGCCTTAAACTCCTACAGAAATACAAACAGACAGACTCCCTCGGTTACATATTACTAGTACACCTCGCCCCTCATAAATCGCAATCAGCCTTAAGCTCCTATAGAAATTCCTACAAACGTACACACACACACATACACACACACACACACACACACATATATATATACATGCAATTGATCTAGCTCTACTACACCCCGCCCCCCTTCCAATCGAAGCTTCAACTAAATTCTCACAGACAGACAGACACACGAATTCCTATGGTTACATATTACGGCAACAACGCCACCCACTCAAATCACGGTCAGCCTTAAATTCCCACAGTCTAGCAACACCTACATTAGCATTAGAAAAAATAACTTTCACGTTTTGCCGTCGGCAATAGGAAAAAAATAATAATCATGTTTTGCCGTCGGCATTTGAAAAAAATAATTATCATGTTTTGCCTTCGGCATTAGGAAAAATTATCATGCATTGACGTAGGCATTAGGAAAAATTATCATGTATTGCCGTCGGCATTTGAAAATAATTATGTATTGCCGTAGGCATTAGGAAAAATTATCATGTTTTGCCGTAGGCATTATGAAAAATAATAATCATGTTTTGCCGTCGGCATTTGAAAAAAATAATAATCATGTTTTGCCGTCGGCATTTGAAAAAAATATCATGCATTGCCGTAGGCATTAGGAAAAATGATCATGCATTGCCGTAGGCATTAGGAAAAATTATCATGTTTTGCCTTCGGTATTACGAAAAATTATCATGTTTTGCCTTCGGAATTACGAAAAATCATTAGATGATTTTCCGTCAGCATTAGGAAAAACCATTTTCATGATTTTCCCCGTCGTCACATACACACATAAAAACCGCCAAACTATGAACCGCCTTAATACATTCACACAAAATATTCCACACACAAACTTCCCACGGTCAGGCAGGCAGACAGACAGACCGACAGACAGACATACACTTAATGTAAACAAAAACTCCTAATGTAAACAAAAAACTCCTTATGTAAACAAAAAAACACAAATTTCCAAGAATTTAACAATTTTCAAATTTTAATTACCCAAATTTAACAATTTCAGCAACAATTTAACAATTTCAGCCCACAATTTAACAATTTCAGCCACAATTTCACAATTTTAATCGGCGCCAGAACCGCCAGTTCCCTACTACTCGCCTTAATACATTCACACAAAATATTCCACACACAAACTTCCCACGGTCATGCAGGCAGACAGACAGACCGACAGACAGACATACACTTAATGTAAACAAAAACTCCTAATGTAAACAAAAAACTCCTAATGTAAACAAAAAACTCCTTATGTAAACAAAAAAACACAAATTTCCAAGAATTTAACAATTTTAAAATTTTAATTACCCAAATTTAACAATTTCACCAACAATTTAACAATTTTAATTGGGGCCGGAGTGGGAGTTCCCTACTACTCGTAGCTGTAGGTGAAACGCTATGAAGTGCTGAGAACGAAAAGGAGGCCGAAATGGTACAGTGATCTCAATTGCCGAGAGGTGCATTAACACTTACTTCATACTTATAAGGGTGTGAAGTGAGAAAGAGGTAGAGCGTATTTTGTTGGTGCCCTTCAACACACGGAATGTGTGTTGGTTTATTCACAAGTTGCACTAGGTGGTTATGCGCTGCGAATAACTCAACATATTGGCCTTCCGTAGTTGTACGGCTCGAATGGCGAAGCCAAGTTGAATTGTGAACATTGAAATCACCAGCAATAACGATTTCACTGTTCGGACAACTCTCTAGGATCTTCGATATGGAGTCAGAAAGGGCATCGAAGCCGGAAATGGTAGTATCCCTTTCTGCGTTTGGACTTTTGTAGACAAATCCGAAATGCAAACAGTGTGCCCTGATTTGGAACTTAACCCAGAGACAGCTAAATTCAGCATCAGATATGCCTAGTGATTGCTGGCATTGGTACACAACTGTATTGCGAATGTACATTGCAAGTCCCCGATGAAAGTTAAAAAGCGATAGAAGTTGATAACCAGGTATCTGAAAATCCTGTGGATCAGCATTCTCAGACACCTGGGTCTCACATAAGGTGAAAACATCCGGTCGATGGAGACAAATGTGTGCATATACAGAGAAAAAATTCGATCTTAGGCCCCGTATGTTGCAGAAGTCAATTTTGAATTTGTCAGACATAGCAACGTGAGAAAATTCAAATCAAATGTTTAATGTTTAATCTTCGGTATTTAATCCAGTTACGTTAACCACTGTTTTATTGATGACTGCTTAGTGATCAGTGTTATACCTTCATCACTAAACAGTCCACCAGCAGCTAACGGAAAGGCGTCAGTACCACAGAGTTAGATTGCGTTAGGATATGAGGGGGAATGGGAGAGGAAAACACAATGACTTAAAAAGGTTATAAAAGCCCTGATCTGGTCATCCCAGCGGGAACGGCAACACTGTGCCAGCACTGATATATAGTGCCAACACTGGTATTTTTTTTTATTATTTTATTGTTTTGCATAAATGCATGCAAGTAGTGGATTGTAGGTATGTGGATGTGACTAAAATATAATTGAGCCTCACCATACCATGTTCTAATATTAT
Source organism: Tachina grossa (assembly GCA_949987645.1). Classification (NCBI taxonomy): domain Eukaryota; kingdom Metazoa; phylum Arthropoda; class Insecta; order Diptera; family Tachinidae; genus Tachina; species Tachina grossa. Next base: position 76,311,647 of record OX465275.1, on the reverse strand, counting down.
ATTAATATTGTTAAATTATTTAATACAATAATATATACTATTTTATTTTTTAATCATATTTTTGTTTTGTAGAAACAGCTGTGCGATAAATTCGAAATAAAAATAAATTAATATTGTTGAAATAAATTGTATATATAGAAATGTATACTTACACGACATACAGCCATACATGACATACAGTCTGTATAAAAATATACACAAATGTTTATTTTTTTTTTTATTGATCTACCCTTTTGTTTATACTTTATTTATTTATTTAACACTTCCGATAGCTTACAAACGAAATACTGAACTGATAGATGTTTCTAAAAAAGATTTTTTTTAAACTTAACATAGTATGGTTTTGGAAAACATTATATTGTTATTTACATCATATTATTTTTAAATAATAATACAAATTATGTTGTCATAATTTTTTAACAAAACTATACTGTTAAACTGTAACCATATCACACTTTTTTATGGATGTGATAATGTAATTATTAAATTCAAACATTACTCTGTTTATCGTAACGAAATAAATGTTTAAAATAACAATAACTAGTTTTCGACGACCACACATTTGTTTCTGAGAACATAATATTGTTTTCTCAACCATTCTACAACCATATATTTTCTTTGCGTGTACGTGGACAGACACACAGAGAAACACTACAAACTTATAACACCCTTTTTTGTCGCGGTTAAAAAGGTCCAAAAAGGTTATTTTCCTCTAGGACAATGCAAAGGTGCGTGTGCTACGAATTGCTCCCTCATCCACCCTATTTTCCGGAATTGACCCCGAGAGACTGATTCTCGTTTCAAATCTGAAAAAATTTATCGCCGAATAGAGACTTGCCGTTAACGATGAAATCTCGTCTTAAACAAATACATACATATGTATGTGCATATTTTGACTACCTTTACACATTTTTTATTATTTTTTTTAAGGAATAAAAAATTAATAAAACATTGTGCAAAGTGAAAAATAGAATGTTTTTGTATTCAAAACCTCATGTTTTTATTTTCTAAAAAGCCTGCTCGTAAGTGTGTTTTTCATCGAACAAGAAAATAAAACAATGCTTCTGCAGTGTGGTATATTGTTTAACGTAAAGTACGTTTTTGAATATTATCAGCCGTATTCATAAAAATTTTAAACAGCGTTTCAAATGTCGTTTAAGCAAAATTCGCTAAAATTGTATTCATAATAGAATTTTAGCTTAAAGAACGTTTTTTAAACCTTGTGTAAATCAGCAAATTTTAAAATTGACTGCCCCCCATGTTTGAACCAATTTTAAGCTGACGTTGTTGTAAGTTTGCTTCGTTTTTACCTGTATGCACATATGTGTGTATGTATGTGTGTACTTATGTATGTATGTATGTATATGCCAGTGTTATTTAGAAGAAAACAATGTAATTTTTTATAGAAACTATTGCCGAAATATCAAATATGCTCCAAAAGAATATTTAAAAGAAAAGGAGCGATCCAGTTTCTATTCCCAGTCATTTTTTTTTTTCATTTTATGTATGTGTTAACAAAAATAATATAATTGTAGAACATTAACTGGTGATGTATAAACACTCAAGACAAACAAAATAAAGCTCGTTATTCTAGTGCTTCTTTATCTGCAATAAAATAAATCATATAAAAAGCACTTTTAACAAAGATTTGTTGTAAACTTTTTTTATTTTTTTAATAAATACAAGTTGGAACACATCTTTTATTTTATAGAAATAATATTTCTCCGAAAAGCGACATATAAACAAATATAGACACGAGTACTTTGTGAGTTAACAATCGTTGTTTTGCAGAACTAATATGCAAGTGACAAATAGAGAATACAGTGTTGCCACGATATTTAAAAAAATCAAGTTAATTGATTTTGGACGTCATTTCGAGTAGGGAGCCCACTTATTGGCCTACTGGCATACAAAAAATTCCAGATGTCATATATTTTGGCGTAATGAAAAATATCTCTAGGGATTTAGTTCAACTTGAAGCTTCTCTATATCTCTCGTCCGATCACTCTCCCACTATCGTGACAATCTGTAACCCACTAAGAAGTGACTTACCTCATCCATATATGAGGAGTCGCAGAAAAAAACGTGCTCTTTTTTAAATTTTTTTAGAAAATATTTTTTGATGTATTTGCATTAATTTGATTAAGTTCTACAAGAAAAAATCTTATTTGCATAATATTTCTTCCCTCTCATAGACAAATTTGGGTTTTAAAAAATTGCTGCGGAACAAAACGTGTTATTTTTCTTTTATTTTTACAAAACGTAGTTTTTTTACAACATTTATCTATGTTTGTTTCATTTTAACTAGATATGAGAAAATGTCGTGATTTTCTCAAATCACGCATGATTGTCGCTGGAGCGAGCGTGCGTGATAACTCTCGCGCATATCTCTAACATTAATTTTCGCGGAATGACTTATTTCATATAAATAATAATAATAATTATAATCAATAGTTTGATTATTATCTGGTATTTGAAAGATATTAGATATAACAACATAAGAGCCTAAAAAATATAGTTTAAAGATGGAAGATAAATACTGGAACACCAAAGAATAATAATTTAAAAATCGTAACAGTCGTAAGTATGTATATCGAGTTATTATTAAAGAGTATGTTTTAAATGTGTTAATATATTTCGAATATACGATATTTCGATATCGAAAATACGCACACCAAAACGTTCTTTTTGCATTTTATTTGAAACAAAACGTACCTTTCTTGGTTTTATTTTAACAAAACATGCTATTTTCATATTAAAAGTTCATTAATTTCATACATCGGTAACATTTGTTGTTGCGACTTATTGTGGTCTTATGCATTTTATAATAAGGAAGAAACTTGTTATATAATCTGGGTTTATGCTAATCAGGTGAAAAATATAATCTTTGATTTTGCAACATTTTGAAATAATCAAAAAGGCACGTTTTGATCTGCGACTCTTCATATGAAGATGATAATTCGTGTTAATTGGAAGGGGGTTCAAAAAATACCTTAGTAGTCATTGTACGGAAAATATTAAGTTAAGAACACCAGATGATATTGAATCTAACAATGCCAATATCAACGAGAATATTAAACAGGCTGCTGAACATTCCACTACCTCACATTCGCAGACTGGGTTTAACAGAATTTATTCTACAGGCATTGAACGTCTCGTACGTGAAAAAAGAAGAGCTAGAAGGGAATGGCAACAGCACAGATCACCCTAAAATAAAATTAGATTTAAAGAGTGCACGAAACGACTCCAAGAGTTGCTTGCATCTGAGAAAACTGCATCTCTTAGAAATTATTTTGAAAGTCTCGATGTCACACCAGCATCTAATTACTCCTTGTGGCGCGCTACTAAAAAGCTTAAAGGACCCGTTGAGTTTAAATCACCTCTGCCTACCCAAGAAGCGATACTGAAAAAGGTAAAATATTTGCCTAGCATTTAAAATCCGTATTTACCCCAAATACATGTACTGGTGTTGCTGATTTGCCGAGTGTAGTTGCTCTACCCCCTAGACCCTTAAAGTTTAAGATACGTGATGTACAAAAAGTAATTGCTGAACTCAAACCAAAGAAAGCTCCAGATATTGATGGAATTAGTAACAAGATGCTGATGAATCTGCCTCGCACTGCAACTAGAATCTTACTATTTATGCCATATTTTAATGCCGTATTACGACTAGAGTATTATCCACACAGCTGGAAGCTGTCCAAGGTCAAAATGATTCCAAAGCTGGGCAAAGATCCTACCAAAGCTGAGTCTTACAGGCCAATAAGTTTACTATCAAAAATATCAAGGCTTTTTGAAAAGCTGCTCATGACAAAATTGTCCCCAATTCTAACTGATAGTGGGTGCATACCAGACCATCAATTTGGTTTTAGAAGTCAGCATAGTAACATTGAAGAAACGCATAGATTGGTTCAAGTTATAAGAAGAAAATTTGAAGAAAAGAAGTATTGTTCTACTCTCTTTATTGATGTTTCTCAGGCATTTGATAAAGTATGGCATGAACGCATAATTTTAAAATTGAAGACATGTCTACCAATAAATTTCATAAAGTTATTGGAAAGTTATATTCTATCCCGGAAATTCATTGTTGTGGAAGGAGACTTCATGAGTGTGCATGAATCTATCTCTGCCATTGTACCACAGGGGAGTAAACTGGGACCAGTTTTGTATTTGATTTTTACTTATGATATGCCTGTTAGCACTAAAATCCATATATCTACTTTTGCCGATGATACAGCCTTTTTTAGCATGCACGAAAACCCTCACGAGGCATGCCAATATCTTCAGGAACATATTACCCAACTGGAACTATGGTTAAAGTTATGGAGAATTAAAGTAAATGAGCAGAAGTGTGCGCAGGTAACCTTTATTCTACGAAAAGATACTTGTTCCCTCATTAGAATCAATAATCAAATTGTTCCTCAACATTCACATGTAAAATACCTTGGTAAACACCTTGATCGACGGCTTACATGGAAACAACACATTGATTGTAAGCTAACACAAATGAAACTAAAATTAGCTCAGGTATATTGGCTGATTGGTAGAAATTCAACTCTCAGTCTAGATTGCAAACTTTTGATATACAAGTCACTTTTGAAACCTATATGGTGCTACGGAATGAAATTATGGCGCACTGCTTCAGCTTCCAATGATGAGAGAATCCAACGAAGGCGAAATAAAACTTTACGTGTGATAACTTCGGCTCCATGGTACATCAAAAATTCAAATATACATCGTGATTTGAATATGCCACTAGTGATTGAAGAAATTGCAAACTACGCAGGCACATATTTAACAAAACTCGAATCACATCCTAATCCGCTTGCTCGTAATATTTTGAACTTTACTGGATACATCCGCCTAAAAAAGAGGGACACAAGAGTTCTTATACTCAACACTCCAGATGGGACTACTTGAAAATATTTTGTTTTCCTTTTTGATTATCACTACTTATGTATTATTTATAACTATCACTAAGTTTATGTCCGACAGTGGTCGGGCCTAATAATTATATTTTAGATTTAAGATTTGAATACTTATTGTTAGTTCATATTTGAAGATACAATAAATAAATACATGTATTAAAAAATAATAAAAAAATTGATTTTTAGTTAAAATACTGATTATGAATACCAACATTTTTAACTTATATGAATTTTAAACCGCAATCAACTTTTTTTATGAATACGGCTGTATATATGTAAATACATACATAAGCACTAAAACGTTCTAGCATTAGAGTACATCGTGGAACGCTTGCAGCAACGTTTACTTAACGACATCTTAATCCTTCAATTAAACGTAAAATACTATTAAACCATATTTGAACGAATTAAGTTAAATGGGAAACACATGAAACTGCGACCACAGTAGACCTATTGTATCCCTTGCCAAGTGCTAGAGCATCTCATCTAGATCTACTCTCCAATAAGTGCTTGACCAATTGGCTATATCTTCTGTGGCATCAACGCCGTAATCACAGAATCTGCACAGGCTGAAACTCTCAATGCCAAGTCAGTTCAGGTATGTTCTCAGTCCGCAATGGTATGTGAGCAGCGTGACCCTTTTAGCATTTTCACTGCTAAATTTAGCATTATGAATTTTGATTTAGAAGCGAATTTTTTATTTTGCATTTAGCATTTTTGTATGAACTTTTTAGCATTATTTAGCATTTTTAATTTCATAAATTGCACGTGTTCTTTTTCATTTATATAAGTAAAAACCTCTGTCAATTAATGTATTTCATTGTATTTTGTAATTTTTACGTTTATACAAATGTATAATGATGGAAACTATATAAACAGTAAACGACGTCTTAAGCGGCTGTCATGTCTGGTATAGAGAATGGTGTGATAATGCAAAATTCGTGTTTTTCAGATTGGTTTGGTTTTCCAAAAATATTGTTTTTTTATGTTTATTATCATACTCAGAGTTAAACTCAGTGCAAAATTGGTTTGTGTTTTCGTAAGCAAAGGGTAAAGATGACTTGGTTAGAGCGCGCATTTTTAAAGGTGTTTATTGCAATATACTAAAATCTGTCATGTTGAGTATGACCGTCTAATAGCCACTTTAATGTACTTTAAACTTCAAACACCTCATGATAATAAGAAAAGAAGTATTCAAAATTAGGTTTTTCGGAGCCGCACACTTCAAAAGTCATCGTTGCGGCATACGGCTCCTGGACATACAATGAAGAATAGAACTGAAAAAGTAAATTAACCAATTTTTTAATGCAAAAAGTATATTTTTAACTATCTTTCACATTATGTTAATAGCAGGCATGCTAATACATTAAAATCATATAAAATAGAAGTTTAAAATTCTTTTTACACTATTATACATATTTAATACCATCAGAAATTGTAAAAAACAACAATTCAGGAACAAGTTGTTGTTTTTATTTTTGAACCAACTTTGATTATTTTATTTAAATTAAATAAAATATTAGTTCGTTATTATAACGATATATATATATATATATATATATATATATATATATATATATATATATATATATATATATAATGATAATTAGTAAAAATCATTCCAAAATTGTATCATAATATTTTAGCATTTTCAAATATTTTTTTTAACATTTCTAGCATTATTTTAAGCCCCATTTAGCATACATTTTTTTTAGTTGTGGCCACACTGCCTGTGAGGGAGCCTGTAGGCATTCTTAAGCTACGGTCACACTTGTCAAACATTTGCCCAAAAAACGTAACCACTAAATGCTAATGAAAAAATTTTCAATTCAGACAAAAGTTTGTCAAGTTAAAGAGTAGCCAATATTGTTGGATTCTATGACATTTTGCATTATTTGTGTTCGAAACTGTTTAATATGATAAACAAGTGTCTAGATCAAAACTTTTTTCATTAGTGTTTGTTGGTTACGCTTTTTTGGGCAAATGTTTGACAAGTGTGACCATACCTTTAGATTGAGAGAGCTATGAAACAATTTTGGTAATACGGTCCAATCATTTGCATGCCTCAATCCAGGCCAGAAAAGTTCCCTATTGCTCTTGAGCTCAGTCGGTATATCTTCTCGGATTTTGTCCAATACGAGTCCGCAAAACAGTTCTGGTCCAACCATGGATGTACTAGCCCCCCTTCTGGCCGTTTTGTCTGCATTTTCCTTTCCTATCACCTCGGAACAGGAACAAAGCATAGTGTGACCTTATTCATGCTGCTTACCAGATTTAGCTTAATGCGGCATTCCTAAGCTAAGTTAGAGGTAAACAAATATTATCTGAGTGCTTTGATGGCAGCCTGACTATCCGAGCAGGTGGCTATTTCTCTCCGTCGATAGCCCCTGTCAAGATTATATTGTGCGCATCCCCCAGTCACATAAATTTCCGATTGTAAAGTGGTAGGAGATTTTCCCAGGGAATCGTGGTAGTTAGTCCTTGGTCCTACGTCTCCCACACCCAAACCTGCCAGCATTCTGGAGCCATCAGTGTGCCACCTGATGGTGCCAGTTCCAAAGAAATATCGGGGTACTATTCCTCTCATTAAACTATAGCCATAACCATAATTTCTGTCTGTCGTAGATTAGCGGAGCCATAATAATAATCGGTATTGTTTATATTGAAATTGATTTCAGTATAACCCATGCACATATTTCAAAAATAAAAAGAAAACAATAAAATAGATTTTAAACTAGAAACGCCAAATATTTCAAAATACATTGTCTCTGTACCTGTCCGCTTGTTATAGTTAAGAAATAAAATCAAAATGCATTATTGGCCACAAATTTATTTAGAACACCTGTTTTACATGCTTCTCAAGTCTACTTGAAGCTCAAAGGACATATCGTGTTTTCACACTAACATGGTTTTAATAAAAGTTGGTTTTAACGTTAAAACCAACTGTTAAAACCTGGTCTTACCATACAAATTGTTTTTGTTAAAGCCAAATTAAAACCATTTTTGAATTGGTTTTAAGTTGGTCTTATGAAATGCAACCTTGTTTTAGCTGTGATAAATTCAATGCTGCCAAGTTGAAATGACCGACAGCAGCTGATAATGTTATGCCAGTGAATAACAATAGATGGCGCTTGAAAAATTTTCTACTTAAAAATGCATACAGCAGCAACAATAATCAAAAAATTATGAAATAAAAAGATTTTTTGGAAGGAAAACAACGAAAATATTTTAAATTGAACTGTGGAAAGTGAAAATAGATACAGTAGTTTTCGCTTATAGTCACGTTTAAAATTGCACAGAAATTGTGCACTATATCGCTAATGTGACTATAAGCCTAATTTTTTTATATGCCACGCAGAGGTATATAAAAGAATTTCCATACAATCCAATTATGTCAATTACAAAACAATGTTGTATTTAAAAGGCACATTTGTGTGGCCTTTTATGCAACAATGTTTTGTTCTAAAGACATGTTCTTCTACTAAACAGTAGATGGAGGTTTAAATTTAGATTTACTTTTTGTTTATGACTTAAATAAATAACTTAAAAAAATCTGTTGAAAATTTTTGTGACTATAACATACAATACATACAATTTGGATTTTGACTACCACAAAGTTGGTGCATATATGTCAAATATGACTATATATTAAATGGACTATATCGTCAACTTTTTGAATGAAATTAAGTTCAAAAGTCACAAAAAACATTAAATATGGACTATATCATTAATGTGACAATAAGCGGTAGTGACTATAAACGAAAACTACTGTAATACGACTGACATTTATCTGCCTATAAAAAGGTTTATTTTATAATGTATTTTTGCATTTTTATGTTATTAACAATATTTCCAAGCACTTCTTCATTCTGTATAAGAAGTTCCATAATTTAAAAAAATTTATTTACAAAATATAAAATAATTTCCATTTTAGAGCGCATTGTGAAATATCTCAGTTTTTTATACAAACAAAAACAGTTGAACAGTATATCCAACAAGTGTTATTAAAAAGCAGAAAAAATGCAACAACAAATACACGCAAAATTAATAGACAGCCTGTGAGTTAAAACCTGAATTTGTCAAACTTGCAATGTGAAAGCATAATCAGCTGTTTGTGGTTTTAACGTTAAAACCAGGTTTTAACTTTCAGTGTGAAAACACTATTATATACATACATATGTTACAAACCTGAACTCAATTCAACGATGAGTCTTTTTAATCGATACCTTGTGACTTACTGTAAATATTTGAAGAAAATTATTTTCCCATTATGATACATTTGTTGTTCAAGTACTCTTATAAATGAATGAATAAAGTATGATTTGCTGAATGAATTCATAAATAATTAAACCTACTTATGGCAAGACTACACAAAAATTACACCGTATTCAAAGAAAATAAATCAAAAAAGTAATATGAATGTTTGAGTTTATTGACATTTAACTTGAAAACAATATTTTGTTATCATGGCAAAAAAATAATAATAATAGTCTTATGCATGGAATTCATATTGTCAGCAAATATGTATGTACATACCCTGCAGAAAACTTGGTGACAATTGACCCAAACGTATACTCGTCCTATGACTTGAGAAAATGTGAGTGTTACCAAAAGTAGGGAGTAGTGCACTGTGAAAAAAGTCATATCGTTTAAATAGTTACGTATTCGCCATTTTCCTGATGTATTGTCTTGATCTTGAGCCAATTCAATTGGGACTAGGTCTAGTATTGTAGTAAACAGCACTAAAACTTGTTCATTGTGGTAGAATACAGGACCTATCAAATAGTGTTAATATAATGTTGGTTGTTCCCTCCATTGTGACTCTGGACTATACCTAGATATTAACCTATGATTAACTGGTATTTATACTTTTGAAAAATAAGTGTCCCTGTGGTCGAGTGGATAGTGTGCAAGCCTGTCATGCAGGAGGTTATCGGTTCGAATCTCAAAAAATAATCTGATTAAAAATAAGATGGCATTGCATTTGTAGCAATAAAAAGGTTATAAGTGTTCATTGATAGAGTTATTTGTCGGAATAACATGTATATAAAATTTATATAGGGTCCCTATGGGATAGTTCAGTGGCAAGTCAAAAGGTACATACACATTATCAATTAACCCCATCCTAGGCCATCTCCATGCAAAAGTGACTGGTACGCTTCATACGAAGTATTAGAACTCGGACTGGTTCCTATCACTTGGCGACCGATTACGTTACTAGTCTTGTTTCAGTTCCATTTCCTGCAGGGTATATGTATGTATACACACATAGTTATCTATGTACATATGTATGTATGTAATTCATATAACAAAAGGTAACAACCATAAATACCAAATTTGCAAAACAATAAGTTCACAAGGAAAACCCAGTGTGCTTGGCTCAGGAAATAGATAAAAACATATTCAATTTTCTCATTCATAGTAAAACTTAATATTAAATAAAAAATATCACACTTTTTGCCAGAATTCTTTTTTCTTTTTTGTCTTCAAAAGTATTAAAAAAGTCTTAAGAAATCTGCCAAAATACTAAATTAATTCTTGGGTATATTCTAGTAACATTTTTGCTTTATATTTAATATTTTGAGTACATCTGTGGTTAAGTTTATTAAGCAATTAATTTTCAGTAGGCATCAAAGTGGTCGCCGCCTAAATAATTTCTCAACACGTACTTACTAACGCCCACTTTTGTGTGGCATGACATTGAAGCGGACAATAAGTATGTGTGCGGAATATAGGAACTAAAATTGCTGTGTTTTGATTTTATGGCTTTGCTTAGTTTGATAGAACGTTTTTTTGAAGCATCACAATATCATTTCTTCATTATTTCCTTCTTCTGTCTCTTCTATTTTCACGCACTGCCACTCGAAGTAAACTTAATGCTGTCCTTGTTCCAGTTAATACGCAATTATTGTGTCCTTTTTTTTGATGGATGCTAAGGAGAAACAGCCATTATCATTATGATGAGGGGGTCATTAAGTTTGAATTTTTCAATAATAATTTAACTAAAATGTCATTAAAAGTTGTTTAACCAGTTTTTGTCTTTATGAGAAACATAAAACGTTATTTAATAAAGCAGAAGCGACTTTAAGAGATGCTTTAAGCAATTGCTGCACAAAAAATTTTCCTTAGGATTGGTGCGAACAGGAAGAGGGAATACTAAATAAAAAACTGAGCACATCAAAAAATAAATAAATATTATTGCAACATACAATTTTTATGGTTATTGAAGATTAAATGTTTTTGTAACACCCAATAAATATATTTTATGGTAAGAACATTGTAATTTTTTTATACTAATATGAATGACTTTAGTAATTAGGAGAGGTAAGAAGTTTTAAACAAATATACATATATGTATATGTACATATAAAAAATCATCAAAACAAATTGTTAATATATAATTTAAAATGAAATTTATATTTAGTTAATATAACAAATGAAGTTACCAGCAAAAAATTTCAAAAAAGGCAATCGGTTTGGAATCAAACATTTTTGGTGGAAGCTGTTCCCTACTGGATTACCAACTTAATGATTTTAACGAAAAGTGAGACTAAAATAATCGATTCTTGAGAAGTACTTACTTTTTTTATTTAGCAACTTTTTCACGTAATCGATTTAATCTTAAAGAATCATTTCCTCATTTAGCATTTTGTACATAATTATTTTAAATTTTAGGTAATGTGATTTGCAAGCGAGTAACGAAATTTGGTAATCAGAAATGTAGGTCATTATGTGGAAAGTGCTTCTGATGTTAATGTAAAAATTTTTGCTAGGTTGTTGAAATTTTTTTCAACAGTAATACCTAATTTACATTAAGCATTTTTTTCGTGAAATTAGTTGCATGAAAATTTTTTATTTGTCAATAGGAGGCCTCGAGGAGCAACTTATATCAAAAAAGTTGTCAAAAATGCATCAGAGATTCAATCTACGCCCTTTTTCATTTAGCAAATAGAAAAAGTTGCGAAGTCCTAATTTATACTATGCAAGTCTTATTGCTAAGCTGATTAGTTTTTTAGGAGAGAGAGACGAGAGGAACAGAAACGTTTCTTTTCCCCTCGCCTGTCTCTCCTAACAAACTAATCAGCTTAGCAATAAGATTTGCATACTGTAAACTAGGACTAAGTACGTTAGTCTAGTAGTTCAGAGGTTGCTGCCCAGCAAAAAATTAGACATTGCGATCTGAACTATTTGCCACATAATGACTTACGCATTACGTTCTGATGGTAATTTGTAATTTGTATTTAAAAATTTTTTTTTGTGTATGTAAGAGCAGCCTACAAATCGTTGAGTCGGTCATTTTAGTCACAAACCTATGATCAAACCTATTCAAATTATAATGGTGTGATCATATATTAATCTCTAAAACTGCCGATTGAATGAGTTGGACCTATCTTTAGTGCATATTTATTTAGTACGATCATGAACAAAAACAAAATTAAATGGCGCAATCAGTCACATTGTAAATAGATGAACAAAACGAAAGCAAACGTTTACTTCTCGTATTCTGGTTCTTATACCTACCAAAATAAAGATATGAACAGTACGACTCATAAAACTGTATTTTGTTACCAAAATTGCCAAAATGTTGTCTGAGAAGTGTCATCATAAAATTCCGTCGAAATCGTTCACAACTTCAGTTTTTAGATAAATTTAAATTGATTTGATATCCGGTTGGTTACTGTAATACAATATATCATTGTTTAATTGCATTGCATCACAATTCATTGTAATAAATAACAGAACGCTTACTTTATAAAATTCAAATGACACATTTTTATTTTTATTACTAATTTATGTTATTATGGTAAAATTAAAGACATAAAGAAACACAAAAATTGTAAAATATAAAACAGCATATAAGCAGATCAAAATGTTCAATAAAATCAGACTTTAATTTGAAAACGCAATCCGGCAATAACTTGCCTTGTTTTGAATTAAATTCTCTAATCTTTTGGCATCTCTATTGAGCGCCTACTGATTGAGCTGGTCTCCTTGACAGCTGTTTAAACTAACCAAGTGACTATAGGGCAAATCTACCACAAAGACTACAACACGCTAGGACTAACCTTTACATCCTGTTAGTTCAACTTTACATGGCGATCCTGATATCAAACAATATCCTTTAAAATTTTACACTTGCACTTTAACGCTTTGCATGGCGATCCTCCCTTCAATCTTTATAGTGTCAAAACTGAGAGTGAACGATTTCCTTCCTTAGTTAATTTCCTTCATTAGTTAATTTTTGACAAAAAACCGTTTATGATCAAACTAATGTAGACTTAAGTCAAACTCATTCAGTTGATCATTTTTGACACAAACCTATAATCAAACACATGTAATTTAAATATGTTTGGTCATAGGTTTGTGTTAAAAATGACCGACTGAATGAGTTCGATCCAAGTCTAGTATGTAGTTAAATTTTGACATAAGCCGACTATCAAAACCATGTATTTTAAATGGGTTTCATTATTGGCTTGTGTCTAAAATGAACAATTGAACGAGTTCGACACAAGTCTATCTAGTATATGTATGGCATATACAGTTGGGTCGAACTCGTTCACAATTTCATTTTTGAAACAAACCTATGATCAACCCATATAAATTACACAATCTTGATCAGACCCCATCTTATTATCATTCATTCAGTCCTCAATTAGACAGCGACAATAACACATACGTAGAAGGGTGTATTAATTTTTTTTATAAGTGCACTGAAAAAAAAAAACAGTGGTATGCGATTATCACCACTGCTTTTCGCGTCATTCAATGTGTTTTATGTTACGAAAATTTTAAGGAAAGTGATGTATACATACATATGTCTTGAAAAGACATTTTGATTTTTTTGCAGTTGCTTCAGAGGTTTTCAGGTTTTCTATCAAAACTTTAAGGACCAATAACTCGGGAAATGTGGATTGCAGGCTATTTAATTTTTTTATTTTTCAATTTTCAGATAAAATATTAAAAATCTTTTTTAATCATTATTTTTCGAACTTCATTTGTTTCTATATTTTATGATTTGAACAGGCTAAAGTTCGTATCGCTTTGTAAGCCAAATTACATGTGATAATTATTAATCAACAAATAACATTATTCCAAAGCGATACAAACTTTAGCCTGTTCAAATCATAAAATATAGAAACAAATGAAGTTCGAAAAATAATAATTAAATTAAATTAAATTAATAATCATGGGCCTGTGGCAAAAATTAAATAAAAAAAATATACATACTTAATAGTAACAAAAACAAAAAAGGTTGTCTTAAGTGAAACAAAAAATAAGCAAATTAACTAACATGTGCATAATTAGTAAAGAACAAACGACAAAGGTAAGCCTGTTGTAAATTTAGAGATGGTAAGGTGAGCTTTCATTACAAAATATCTTTCAGCAAATTGAAATACGATGAATCAAAACAATTTACATAATCTATTTGCAAAAAAGTTGCGTATATAAAGCAGAAATCTACATCAACTGACACCACACACAGTGGACCAAACACAGAAGAACGCTGATGATGAAGGTATAGTGGCCTTCGAAAACGGCTAGCTGTTTCGTTCAATTGTGTGTTGTTGAATATTTACAACTAACTTTGATGTTATTTGTTCATTAATAATTATCACATGTAATTTGGCTTACAAAGCGATACGAACTTTAGCCTGTTCAAATCATTAAAAAAATCTTTTTTCCAGACTTTTTACAGTTCAGAGCCCCATAACTCGGAAAATATTTGTCGTCTCCAACTTTTTTATTTATTTAACCCTTTCAGACCTGAACATTATTTGGTGTATAAATTCCTTTAAATCATCAATATCAAAATAATTCTTTAAGTTTTAGGATAAAGTTTGCTTACAGAAGCGTTTTCAAAGGTCCTTTTTTGTGAAAAGGACATCGCACAATTGTGTCATCTCGGTCATAACATGCAAAAAATATTTTTAATTATATTAAAAATATTTTATTCGTTTTATTATCTAATGTGATGTTTTTTTACCTTAAAAATATTCAGATCATTAAATAAAAAATATTAAATAAACCAAATGAAAATATATAAGAAAAATTATTAGTTAAGAAACAAACAAAAAAACAATTTAATGCAGTTTGAAATCAATGAAAATGTATACATAAGTTATTAGATAAATTTAAATTTTAAGCAATATTTCTCGAAGTAGTCTTTGTTTTTTGTAAAACAAAGTATCCCAAAAACCTTAAAGAAGACTCTAACACTATACCCATCCTCATTTTGATAGTAAAAAGTACTATACTTTACGACTAGGTAATCCAAGAAGCTTGCATTATTTTCTGTATTACACTGAAGAGTTAGTTATATATAGCAAGATAAGGAAAAATACTTTGACAATACATTTCTTAGTTTTTATTTTAATCCTGTAATACTCTAGACTTTTAAAAGCGTTTTAATTTTTAATAACTGTCGATACTTGGCCGGGCAACGGTGCTTAAGATTTTTGTTCCATCCTTCAATTTTACCAACAGGATCTTTGGCAGACATAGGTAGTGGAATTACTGTAAAAAATCTATCTAAATATATATGCCTGTCCTTTGATACAAAATTTTTAAGCGTTCCAGCTCCCTGAAAAACTTGGAAGCCAACTACCATAAAAAGTTGCGCATACCAGATTTGCAATACAACTGGTCATGGCTTTGACCTAATACGAGTAACTTTTCGTGCAGTACTCCTCCCATTAAAGGGAATGAATCATTTGTTCATCAATTGAATAATTTGTTATCTCAGTTGACAAATCCTTTCACCATTTTCCAACTATTTCGACGACTAATTGAACTGTCCATACATCGTTTATTTATTGAGTATGGTTCGGAATAGTCTGAAAAGTGCATATTTGGTTTAAGTTCCAGGAATTTATCATTGTACATGGTGTTAAATAAGAGAGAAACTCTATATTTGTACACCTTGATCGCCAGGTAAACAAGCCACCCCACTACGATCGCGCATTCGTAGAACCTTTTAATGCTCGAAGCTATACAGCTCACTTCCTGACCACCCTATTTATTATACTCATTGATAATGGGTTTTTAGAAAATATTGTTACGAAAATGGCCGTCGACAAGGTTAAGCAGCACTACACAAAAATATTCCAACAGGGTTAATGTAAGTGTTACGCGAAAATATTCCTACAGGGTCAGTGTAAAGAATAATCTACAATAGTAGCAAACAACTAAATAAGCATGCGCAGCATATATGTATGTACAAGCTTGATTAAACGTAAACAAGCAAAAGCAACAACAAAAAGCGTCTGCTTATTAAGAAGATTCACATATTTACACACATACATACATGGTAATTCAAACGAAAAGCAAAAGATAAACAACCACCGTGTATTGCTTAGGTAATGATGTACACACGCATGCATATACACATGTATGTACATAGTTACCACATGAACTTAATTAGGCTCTTTGTAAACAGCATATAAGATGATAATGATCGTCTAGACATTGCTTGAAACTTCTAGTGGTATTTGTGTGGAATATAAAAAGAGGTGACGCAGCCAATGAGTTAGTTAGTTGCAGTTGTGAGTCAGATGGGAAGAAGTCAGTTGCGAACAAGTCAATCAGTTGCGAGTGAACAAGTTAGTTGATAATTAAGTTGTGAATTAATAATAGTCTGCGATACAGTAGTGAGTTGATAGTTAAGAGCAGTCTGTGCTTTACAACACGTGAGTTGGGAAAAAGAGAAACTATGGGACAGTCTATAGTGACAGCAAAGTCTGTCGTGGAATTGAGATTATTGTGGAGTCTGTCGTGTCGACTGGAATAAAGGGAACATCGCAGCGAATAGACGTGTGTAAGGTTGTAAGTAAAGCCAGTGAGTCTTTATTGGTGTATCAACTGTGAGTGTCGGCAGAGTGAGTGCCGTGTGTGACAAGCAGCAGACAAAGAGGTATTGGTGTATCAACTGTGAGTGACGGCGAAGTGAGTCTCGTAAGTGACGAGTAGCAGACAAAGAGGTGTCACGTGAATACTTGCGTAGCCAGCTAAGAGACGTATGTAAACTACAGCGAGGAAGGCGTAGTGGTAACCAGTTGTGAATATTTGTGTGTAATTCAGTAGCTTAAGTTGTATTAGTTTATATAAGCTCTTGATTAATTTAGTTTAAGTGTATTTGTAAATAAAACTTGTATCATTCTTAACCCTAATTACTACACTCGGCTCTTGTATTCATTTGCAAATCTTCGGATCTACGGAAAAGCGTTTTTAAGGAGAGAAAAACGTAACAATATTTATTTAGACATTCTGGAGGAGTTTTGTGGATGATTTCTTGTTGATAACACGATGATGTCGGATGCTCAATACTCGGGAATGAAACAATGTTATATCTGGGGAGTTTAGTTGTTCAATCGGTCTATCTGGCTTGTTATTGGTAGACTCAAACATGTAAATATTTTCAATGCTTTCATTATTTTCTTTTTCTGCATTTTCATCTAAAGACATCCAGATTTCGTCAGCAGCATTATCATCGTCGCTGAAGTCAACATCAGATAACACAAACGTGAGCATAAAACAAAATGTCATCTTGTTGATGATCAACAGAATTGTGCTATCTGAATTTCCTTGAACACTGGCTACTTGTTACTATGCACAATACCACCAGGAATGCACTGAATTGTAGAATAATCTCATTTTGCTGTTGCCACCAGTAGTTTTGAGAGCATATATCAAAAATATTTTACGAAAACACTCACCTTGTGGACGCATGTCTACACTCCTTGTAAGACACAACGAAACTTGGGCCGGGTTTCCATCTGTGTGCCATGTACCACACAAACCAAAAAAAAGCGTAACCAAGTAATTACTAATGAAAAACAGTTTGATTCAGACACATATTTATTAAGTTAAACAGTTTCATACATAACTTAGAGACAATTTTATAGAATCTAATATGATTGGAAACTGTTTAAATCAACAAATATATGTCTGAATCAAACAGTTTTTCATTAATAATTAGTTGGTTACGCTTTTTTGGGCAAATGACACACAAGAAATGCCAGATGTAAACTCAGCCTTAGGCTGTATTTTTATTTTATGTTGTTTTTTTTTGTTTCTCTTATTTTTTGAGAAAGAAACAAGACCTCACAATCACTGCTTGCCTGTTAATAGACAAAAATAATTTTTTAATGTAGTTTGAGGTCAATCAAGGCAGATCGCACAATCTATTAAGCTAGGTCTGAAAAGGTTATTAATTTTTTCTTTTTTTCTCATTTTATTTCAGAGACGAACGAGACAACTTTACTCACACATACAAATATAAGCCCAATTCACAATCTTGTGCAAATGGTCTTGCATCGTTGCATGTGCAAAATTGTATAGTATATTATACTCACCACTTAACAATTCTTAGTGGTGAGTATCAATATACTATACCATTTTGCACATGCAACGATGCAAGACCGTTTGCACAAGATTGTGAATTGAGCTATAGTTTTATTTATGACATCATTGCATTGAGTGAAAAACCTTTGTAAATGCAATGATTTTTAACATTAGCCCAATTCACATACTTGTGCAAATGGTCTTGCAACGTTGCATGTGCAAAATAGTATAGTATATTGATACTCACCACTAAGAATTGTTAAGTGGTGACTATCAATATGCTATACTATTTTGCACATGCAACGATGCAAGACCATTTGCACAAGATTGTGAATTGGGCTATTATATTTATGATTTTGTCATTATTTTTCAACCAATGCATCGCTTCATTCGCATAACGAAAATTGTTCGATCATTACAACGAAATATATTCATTCATGTAACGAAATGTTTTTTACTAAGCAAATTAAATGCTCATACTTTAAATGAAAAATGTAATTATTGCAATGAAACTTTTTAGCTTATACAATGAAGTGACGTTAGTTTTAAATTTATTTTAACGAAATATTTCATTGAATTAAAACATTTTTCATGTATATCATGACAGTATTTCATTACTGAGACGTACGTAACATGCCATTTTGATGTGTAAACATCTATACGCTAGGGGATAAAAATCTTTTTCACAATACAATCACAAGTTTTTGAGTAAGATGCACACCGCGTTATCAAATCGGTGTGAGCTATATATGAGTGTATTAGTGTTTTTTAAAGAAGCAACACAAACTTATTTAAAATATTGTAAATACATAGGAATTTGCTGGTTTTTGTTTGTTTTATTTAACTTGATAATTGCATTATTAGGGTTCCGTACACCAAAGGTGAAAATGAACCACATTGTTTTCGCTACGCTGTCCGTCCGTCTGTCACAGGGTATTTTCTCGAGAACCGTAAGAGCTACGGACCTGAAATTTGGATACAGTGTGTAGACATTTTGCCGCTACAACAACAAATACATGAGAATTAAAAATTAAAGGGTGCTGCAAAACGAGCAACGAAAAATGTTAAAATCCCATGTAATATACATACAATTGTATGAACATATATACACTTGAAATTTGTAAAGTTAGTGTATTTTTATACAGACTACAACAATTCATACTAAATTTAAAAAATTTAAATTAAAGGGTGTTCCATCAGTTAATGCAATTTTGACTTTGTAATTTTGACAACTTGCTGTATCTTGAAAACCGTAAAGAGCAAAACTCTTGAAATTTTTAAAAACGGTATAACTAAAAAATCAAAAAATTATAAAATCGCCGAATGTAAAAAAATTGCCAAAAACGAAAAAAAGCAACAAATTAAAAAAATTTCTAGTACTAAAATAAATCGCGAAAAACCGGAAAAATCGCCAAAATGAAACAACTCGCCAAAATACAAAATCGCCTAAATAAAAAAACCCAAAAAACAGGAAAAAATCGCCAAAATGAAAAAAAAATCACCAATATTAAAAAAACCCAATAACAGAAAAAAAATCGCCAAAATTAAAAAAAACTTAAACAAAAAAATCGCCTAAATAAGAAAACCCAAAAACAGGAAAAAATCGCTAAAATGAAAAAATCACTAAAATGAAAAAAACCCCAAAAACAGAAAAAATCGCCAAAATAAAAAAAAATCGCCAAAATTAAAAAAAATTGCGAAAATTAAAAAAAAACGCAAAAAGAGAAAAAAAACGCCAAAAAAAACTGAAAAAATCGTTTAAACTGAATAAACCTAAAAAAGAAAGGGACCTAAGGGTAAACAAATCAATTTTAATTTTTTTTTTTTTTTTTTTTTTGATGTGGACAACATCTGACCATCGAATGAGACCGATCCGATCCCATGCCCCAAAAGTGTTCCCTCCCAGAGATATGCGCATTTTATTCAGTGATGGTACACCAAAGATACACGTATTTAAATCTTTAAAATGCCTCTCCTGAACAAAACCGGTTTTTACCCTTAGGTCCCTTTCTATTTTGCGCGTCACATATACGGAACCAGCGTTACCGTTGAAGAATTTCAAAAAGGGGCACAAAAAGGGGATTTTCAAAAAAAAAAGAGGCACAAAAACGGGATTTTTAAGAAAAAAGGGGCAACTTTAAAATCAAGGAAAATTAAAGAAACAAACATATTTATTAAACTATTTTTATTAAAAACAAACAATAAAAACAAATTTCTCATGTGTAAAAAGTACGCAAGCATTCGTTTTCTGAAAACTCATATACTAAGTTTATTAGCATGTTTTATTTGCAAGTAAAAGTTCTAACTTGTGGCAGAATTAGGTTTACTTTCTATTCTGTTAGGAATCAGCTGAATTGTTTTTGATTTTAGAAATCATACACAAGTCGTTAGTTTTTCTGTTTCGTTCTGTTCTGTTACGGTTCAACCTGTGAAAATCAAAAAAAAAAAAAAAAAATCAAGTAATTCTAAGCGACAGTATAAATAAAATAAAAATTGCTTTTAAAACTTAAAAAATTTAATTTTTCTCACAAAAATATAAAATTCTATAGAAACATAAAAATGAACGAACTCATCACCTTAGTTAAAAACTGTGGCCGTTCTGTTTAGAAACAGGGTAGAAGTTATAACATAAAATATAACTATTAAAATTTAGAAAAAAGAACGGCACAGCACAGAACATCAACAGAAAGTAAAGACTAATGAAGCCTTTACTAACTCACGTGAACAATTACTGATTACTGGGGATGAGATGTATGTATGCAAAAAAAGAAGTTTTTAATTTTACAATTGTTTATTTGACGAATGTGAATATATTTCTATAATACCGGCTAGTTGAGTATTTGCAAATACAGTTCTTATCTACAAATAAGACGAGAATAAACGTATAAATAGCTACTAAATATAAAAAAGTCATAAAATCTATGATAATAATGAAATACTGGTCAAAATGTGGCATTCGATATTGATCGAAATTCCAATAGAAAATAAATGGAAATTTCCATGTTTGTGATTTGAACGGGCTAAAAATTTCTTTCGATATTGAATGCCGTAATTTGCCCCAGTTCTTAAGATTTACAAAAAATGAAAAAATACTTTAATAAATTTTTTGGCATCTTTTGGGGCATATCACTTTTTTACTTAAAAACCAATAAAATTCAAAAAATTTACTTAACCATTCAAAGTTTTAATAAGAAATTTTAAACTTCGATTCTGAAGAGGATAATATATTTATGGTATTATATTTATGCATAATGCATACTTATTAAATACCTTAAATATCAATTCTTTTGAAATTGTTCTTTGTATTTACTAATAAGTTCTTCACTTGCAATCCATTCTTTCAAATCGTTTTGAAATAAATTTAAGGCAGAAATCATGGACAGATAAGTGTCTACTTTCAGTCTATTTGAATTTTTTTTTAACAATGCTAATTTAAGTTTACGCTTTATGTTTGTTTTTTTTAAGTTTTTTTATAAAGATGAAATAAGGTGTAACTCACCGACCTTGCAATTGCAGAATCTGGGTATATTTTTGCGTTTAATTTGGCCAATTTGTCCATTGACTTAAACGAGTAGGTGCAACTTATCATAAGCAATAGTCACTTTCTTCCTAAAATGGTAAAAACTCGGATATTTTTCAACCATTTGCTTTTGGGAATTGGCCAGGTATTTGGCTGTTTTAGTTTTCTAAAATCATGCGATTTTAACTCGATCGGTTTACAGAACAGCCTTTTAAAAATATGTACTTTAATTAAATTTGGCTTTCACAATAGATATCGAAAATACAGTTAGAATTATCAAGTATGAGTGTGCAATTGTAATCGTATATTTAAAAACCTTAGACAAATGTAAAAATTCATTCCAAGATGTATGTTTTTATATTGAGTTTGACACATACGAAATAAAATCTTGTTTAATGTGGTAGAATCTGTAGAAATCTGCGTACATTTATTGTCAAAATAAAAACGAAAGTTGACTTTGAACAAAAAGGGGCACAACATAATGCAAATGATACTAAAAGGGGATTTAAAAGTAAGGGGCATAAAAAGTGGCAAGGCAGTTGAAAAAGGGGCAAAATGCACAACGGTAACGCTGTACGGAACACTTCGTGCGCGAGTCAAAGTCGCACTTTACTAAATTTATTTTAATTGCAATCAGTAATGCCAACTTTTGAGACTCAAAACGCGCAAAAAATTTTTAAAAAAGGGCTAGAAAGGGCTAAATTGGAAAAATATTCAAAAATCAAATAAAAAATAGTAAAATTTTTCGAAAAAGCTGAAAAGGGCCTAGTATTAGTATCATCTTTGGTGAAAGAATAATTTCGCGTAGAAGCAATTTTAATTGGCCTCCGCGTTCCCCGGATTTAACCGCTCCAGACTGTTTCCTTTGGGGTTATTTAAAAAGGAAAGTTTATGTTAATAAGCCTAGGACTATTGAGGAATTAAAAACCAATATTCGAGACGAAATTAACAACATAACAACGGAAGTTTTGCGAAAGGTCATGGAAAATGTGTTGGAAAGAGCACATTTGTGCGAAGCAGAAAATGGCCACCACTTGCCGGATATCATTTTTAATAACTAATCTAAAAATATTCCCTATAAATTTACTGTATTTAAAAAACAAAAAATTAAAAAAATATGTCTTAAATAAAAAGTTATAAGGAATTCACACCACTTCGGTGTGGGCCACCTGTACATACCATCATTAATTAAATTTTAATTCAACATTATTTAATTGATCTAATTAATTCAACATTATCTAATTCATTTGAAAAGTTATAACTTATAAATAAATATATGTAAATATGTATGTTCAAAAAAAATACTTTGACTTACATATCTCCAGGATTGAACCTGTTACTAAAAGGATAGCACACTGTCTACTAGTCAGCAGCAGGAAGTTTTCTTCATTGTAGTTACGAAAATATTTTATTATAGTTGCAACGAAACTATAATTTTCACAACTTTAGATTGATTACAATTGTGGTTTGATACTTTGACTTTATTTTATGTCACCTAAGGGTCCGTCCATATATTATGTAACGCTCTGTGGTGGAAGGGGTAGTTTGAGTTTTGTTAGGATTTGTTATGGTGGGGGGAAGAGGTCTTTTAAAATGTTACGTAACAGAAAAAAATACTAATTTCGTACAAAAATACGTATGATTTTCTCATTTATTTATTTAATTGATCATACGTGTTACCTACATATGTATATTATGTACATTTATTATGTATATATTTCTTATGTATACATACATGTGCCTAATATCAATTTTGGATATTCGCGAATTCGAATTTGAATATTTAAAATGATATTCGCGAAGACGAATATTTAAAACCATATTCCCAAACACGAATATCTAATGTATGTGAAATTTATAGACATTTAATTGGGTTTCTATTTTATTCTGCACAACTATATTAAAAAATTTGTATGGAAAAGAACTTCATACTCCTGTCGGCGTACATTAAAGCTTATGAAAACTATACAACAATTTAATTGTTGTTAAATAACATTTGAATATTATACTAAATTTTTATAATAAATTAAATAGATTGTAGTCAAACTGATTACAAGGTTCTAGGTTCCTCATCTTTATCCATTTACATTTTTAAATATTATGTACATAAAAACTTCTTTCCATTAAATTCACCAAATAAATAGAAGGAAATAGTATTTTCAGAAGTTTAGGCAAAAATTTCTTGCAATTCCCATGGACAAGAAAGTGTCCTTTCAAAAAATATATTCTTCCATATACATACAAATGTACTCGCACATGACAATATCAAATTAAGTTTTAAGGTTTTTGTTGGTCAACTTGAGGCTACAATGTTTAAGTCTTAAGACATGTGTTAATGGAAACTTCTATACATAGAATTATTTTCATAAGAATATTATTTTAATTTTTTATGCAACCGAACTTAAGAAAAAATATTTAGAAAACAACGGTGAAATGTGTCTAGGAATTAGATTGAGTGCCCCTCTAATTTTAAGGTATTTTCAAGGAATATTTTTTTTTAAATGGACAAATATTATCTATTAAATTTGTAATGTTGTAGAAGGGATAAAAATTAAGAAAAGAAAAACTGCATATCTTTCGTAACGGACATCATTTTGAGTTATATCCCACAACACCCCAACAATGGTTTAAAAATGTTCACTTTTAGAAAATTAAATTTTTTACCACGCCAACCTTTATTGATCCAAGATATAAACTTAAGTATTTTTTAGTTTCACGCACATTTTAGATTTATTTGAAGATGGCTAAACAGAGTCATGTTCAAGATTAGATGAAAATAAAGATTCCGAAATTTAAAATATGCGCACCTCTGAAATACATGATGACTTCACTTATAAACACTAGTGAAAGCGACTGTAAGGATGATGCAAATTATCATCTTGGTGTATCAAATACTGCTCAGTCATCAATACGAAAAACTATAGCAGACTATTTGGCGGAAAAACGGATTGCAACAAAATTTAAATATATATATGAGACATTTTTAGATTTAATTGAACTGTATTGAATTTTAATCAGAAGTAATTTCTTAATCGGGCTTAAGTTCAGTAATTTAAATTCTTATTGAATGAAATATTTTTATTTATAATGTGTGTTTCTAAAGAAGAGAAGAAAAATTCAACTAGACTTTATTAGCTGGGTGAGATACCGTTCTATTTCTGTGCAGCTACGCACTTCATCAGCACCCACGTCTATCTACTGGTGTAGAGATTATTATTAACATCAGCTATTTAACGTAAATTTTTAATGAAATGAAATATTAGAAATGATTGTTGTGTATACAATTATTGATTTACCTTTAGCAAATACATTTGTAAGTATCACTATTCATTTTCTGTTTTTCCATTTTTAATTTTCTATTTATTTTAGCAAGAAGTTATATCACTCTACCTAAGTATGTTTAACTATTCTTGTTTATGTTTTTCGATCATCACATTAATTACTTTTACCGTCGGTACATACATGTTAGTATTATTGTAGTGCCTATTATGTTACATTGTTTTTGCTTTCTACAGTTGATTTTACTTTCCAGCATTATGAACTGAGATTGCCAAGTGAACATATTTTTGTCACATGCCCATGATGATTTTATATGAGACATTTTTAAATATCGGTAAAATATCGGTACTTCCCCCAGCTAATAATGTCTAGTTTAGTTTTTCTTCCCTTCTTTTGCAACTCACATTAATTAATAAAAATATTTTATTCAATAAGAATTGAAATTACTGAACTTAAGGCCGATTAATTAGAAATTATTTCTAATTTAAATTTAAATAAATTTCTTTTTTTATTCATAAAAAAAGTTTATTAAGGTTTAAAATGCATATTAGTTAAAAAACATTTTAAGGCTAAAAAAGGTTTTTTATGTATTGGTATTCATAATCAGTATTTTAACTAAAGATCAATTAACTTGATTTTTTATAAATATCGTGGCAGCAATGTATTCTTTATTTGTCACTTGCATATTAGTTCTGCAAAACAACGTTTGTCAATTCACAAAGTACTCGTGTCTATATTTCTTTGTTTGTCCATTTTCAGAGAAATATTGTTTCTATAAAATAAAAAATGTGTTCCAACATGTATTTAATAAAAAAAATAAAAAGACTTCACAACGAATCTTTTTTAAAAATGCTTTTTATATGATTTTTTTTTATTGCAGACTAAGAAGCACTAGAATAACGAGTTTTATTTTATTTGTTTTGAGTGTTAATACATCACTAGTGAATTTTCTACAATTCGTCGGTTGGTTTCTGGTTTGCTGCAGACTTAATGTATTTTGAA
This sequence comes from Tachina grossa, assembly GCA_949987645.1. NCBI lineage: Eukaryota > Metazoa > Arthropoda > Insecta > Diptera > Tachinidae > Tachina > Tachina grossa. Next base: position 76,285,577 of record OX465275.1, on the reverse strand, counting down.
TACAATGTGCCGCAAACCAGAAACCAACCGACGAATAATATTATTTTTGTTAACATATAAAGTGAAAAAAAAAACAATGACTGCGAATGGAATCTGGATCGTTCTTTTCTTTTAAATATTCATTTGGAGTCTATTTCATATTTCGGCAATAGTTTCTATAAAAAAATTACATCATTGTAATAACACTGGCATATACATACAAACATAAGTACATACATACATAAGTACATACATACATACATACAGGCAAAATAAAAAATGTAAACAAAAACGAAGCAAAATTACAACAACGTCATCTTAAAGTTCGTTTAAACATGGTTACAGTCAATTTTAAAATTTTCTGATTTACACAAGAATTAAAAAACTTTCTTTACGCTAAAATTCTATTATGAATACAGTTTTAGCGAATTTTGCTTAAACAACATTTGAAATGCTGTTTAAAGTTTCTATGAATACGACTGTTAAAAACTAACAGCATTAGTTATAAAAATTATTAAGGCTTTATAAAGCCTTTAAAAAAAATTATAAAAATTTAATTTTTTTTAAAGCCTTAATAAGTTTTATAAACGGGTGTTTTTTAGAGGTATAGAACTTCGAATTGAAATAAAACACAAGAAAATCGTTTTAATGTCCATCAATTTGGCTTTATTGGAAGGATAATTTTATGCCATTAATGTTTAAATATGATTTCGGGCATGTGGCCGCCGCGGCTGGCTCGAATAAAGCCAATTCTACAGGTCCAATTTTCAACCACTTTTTCGAGCATATGGGGCCGTATGTTGGCAATAACGCCACGAATGTTGGCTTCCAAGTCGCCTAACGTTTCTGGTTTGTTGGCGTAGACGAGCGACTTCACATATCCCCAAAGAAAATAATCCAATGGTGTCAAATCACACGATCTTGGTGGCCAATTGACAGGTCCATTCCGCGAAATTATGCGCTCATCGAATGTTTCCTTCAATAAATCGATTGTGACGAGCGCGGTGTGGCATGTAGCGCCGTCTTGTTGGAACCACAACTCATCCACATTCATGCCATCCAATTCGGGAACAAAATAGTCGGTTATCAAGGCTCTATACCGGTCTCCATTAACGGTAACTGACTCTCCAGCATTATTTCAGAAGAAGTACGGCCCAATGACTCCACCAGCCCATAGAGCACACCAAACAGTAAGTTTTTGTGGATGTAATGGCGTCTCAAGGGTCTCATGTGGATTCTCCTTCATTCCATTCAACCAAAAATGAGCCTCATCACTGAACAAAATTTTGCGATGAAAATCAGCATCGAGATCAATCTCATTTTCGGCCCATACACCAAAATCACGACGCATTGCATGGTCTCGCGGCTTTAATTCTTGCACAAGCTGGATCTTGTAAGGTCGCAAGCCAAGATCTTTCAAGAGTTGGCCAGAAATGAAATCAACTTTATTGAAAATTTGATTATGAGTGATGAAGCTCATTTTCATTTGAATGGCTTTGTTAATAAGTAGAACTGTAGGTTCTGGGGTTCTCAAAATCCAAGAGCCATTCATCAACGCCAATTGCACCCCATCAGGTGTACAGTATGGTGTGGGATCACATCTGAAAATGTCATTGGGCCCTACTTCTTCGAGAATGAAATGGAAGTGCTGTAACCGTAAATGGAGAGCGGTATCGGTTTATGATAGAAAATTTTTTACGTCCTGCTCTTGAAAACAGACCTGGTATGTGGTTTCAGCAGGACGGAGCCACTGCCCATACTGCCCGAGACACAATGGCACTTTTAAGTCAAATTTTTGGAGAGCGAATAATTTCTCGAAATTCGGAAATTATTTGGCCAGCGCGATCGCCAGATTTGACAGCACCCGACTATTTTCTTTGGGGTTTTTTGAAGGAGCGAGTGTATGTGAACAAGCCAGGGACAATCCTTGAACTCAAGGCAAACATTGTTGCAGAAATTCGAACGCTACAGCCACAAGTTTTGAAAGATGTTATGGAAAGTGCTCTAAATAGAGCCCATCAGTGCGAAGCTGAAAACGGTGGTAATTTAAGAGACATCATTTTTCATACTTAGTGTAAAAAAATTTCCATTTTGTATATTATATAATCTGAAAGAAAAAATAAAAAGAAGTTAATAAACAAAAAAGTTATTAAACTTTTACACCCCTTGGTTTCTTTTGGCCCACCCTGTATATGGGGTGGGTGTGTGAAAGTACATTCATGTGTAAGCTTATTTGATTTTTGTCTACGCACTAACAATGGAACTTAATACAATGAATTAAATGTAATTGTTTTAAATACAAACTTTAAACTATTTAATTTGCTTTTAATTCATTGTTACGTTATCGCTTGGGGGGTTCATAGTTTTGTTACGATTTGTTACACGTAAAGAAAAGATATTGAAATTAACTTCCGTAATAACTGCGTAATATATGTATAAGAAAAATGTATACCCTACATGGAACATTGGAAATGAGATTTAGATGGCGAAAAAATATTTAACCATCAGATTAAATAGATGGCATGTAAGCATATTAAAATAAAAAATTCTATACAGTACCAAAATATGCCCTAAAAGCGTAAATTATGCTCTGAAAACTCGAAAATATACTAAAAATATGTATGTAAGACTGAAAATGTAAAAACATGCTTTAAAGGGTAAAATATGCAAAAATATGCACTAAGAAATCGCTTAGCATCTTCATAGAAAGTTCTGAAACGGGTAAATATCTTATCTTTGCATTAATATGTCACACAAGAGAAAACATGCAATTGCATATTTGAGGTTTCCCTGGTTATTGGTAAATAAAAAAGTTCATGTAAAAGAGCTTGTATTAAACTAGTTAACTGCAGTTAAAACCACGATGTCAATTATTTTGTAATTTAATTATCAAAGCGGATTTCTCCGCTTAAATGCATTTCCTATACGTTTAATTAAATGCTTAAGTTATAACATAATTTTATTATATTTGCTAAAAATATAAATCGGCGGTTATTATTATGTATCTTATTTCGAAAAGGTTATAATTTATACTTGTATAATTATACATTGCATTTCTAAAATGTTTTCTTTCGAATCGAAATACATAATAACCTCCCAGGTATTCCAATTTCTCTAGCGTCAAAAAACTAACAACTCAAATTCGACAAATTTCATGTTTTTTTTTTGTATGGAAAGAAATATTGTTTATGTAAAAATAATTAGGGTCGGTCTCAGGAATTAATCCTCTATGGGCATTCATTAACCCCTTAGGGTCCAAAAACGAACTTCAGATCAGAACGGCTTTTTGTACAGAAGCCATGCTTACATATGAAGATACAGCTTTGACTGCATTTTGTTAAAATAATTGGGGCTCGAGGAACATTTGTGCTGCAATAGTTAATATTTCCATACAAATATGATTTTGTATGGCGCTTACGAGGTTTTGGAAATGGTTTTAAATTTTTTTTCATACAAAGTTGTCAAGATGAGAATGCAATCGGGTGGAAAATGTTATTTTCTAACGTAAACACTCGAAAAGTTAATTTTGAAAAAATGGTAATTACGTGGTTTAAGAAGAAATGCGACGATATGTTACTGCTCTGGCACCACACATTAAGTAAATTGCTCAATTAAGAAAGAAAAAACAATAATCTACCGAGAGCTCAAGACGGCACATACCATAAATTTAAATTTGAAAACTTTTTCTGAAAGCCTTTTTACTATTTTCTAATTGATCATATTAATCGGATGCAAAATTTCTTTGTTCTTTTTTTTAAGAATTACAGTAATTTATTTATTTTTTTACAAGCATATATTTATTTATTGTATCTTTCAAGTAATTAACTAACAATAAGTATTCAAATCTTAAATCTAAATATAGTAATTAGTCGCAATCAGTGTCAGGAATAAACTTAGTGAAAGTAATCAATAATACATAAATGTCAAATTAAACACAAAAATATTTTCTAGCAGTTTCATGTGGAGTGTTGAGTATTCGAGCCATAGTGTCCCTGTTCTTTAAGCGGATGTGTCCAGTAAAATTCAAGGGGATTAGGGTGAGACTTGAATTTTGTTAGGTATTTGCCTGCGTATTTTGCAATTTCTTCAGTCACTAGTGGAATATTTAAATCACGATGTAAATTTGAATTTTGAATTTTTGATATACCATGGAGCCGAGATTATTAGTCTTAAAATTTTATTTTGCCTTCGTTGAATTCTCTCTATCTTGGAAGCTGAAGCAGCACAATATTGGTTTCAAAATCGACTTGTATATTAAAAGTTTACAATCTAGACTGAGTGTTGAATTTCTACCAATCAGCCAATGTATCTGAGTTAATTTAAGTTTCATTTGTGTAAGCTTAGAGTCAATATGGGGTTTCCATGTAAGCCGTCGATCAAGGTGTATACCAAAGTATTTTACATGTGAATGTTGAGGAACAACTTGATTGTTGATTTGAATTGGGGAACAAGTATCTCTTCGCAGGGTAAATGTGACCTGAACGCACTTTTGCTCGCTTACTTTAGTTCTCCATAAATTTAACCAGTTGTGTGATATGTTCTTGTGAATATCAAGAAGCCTCGAGAGAATTTTTGTGCATACTAAGGCAAGCTGTATCATCGACAAATGTAGAAGTGTGGATATTAATGCTCACAAGCTTATCACAAGTATGCTCCCCTGTGGCACACCGTATGATAAAGATTCGAGTACACTCATGAAGGCTCCTTGCACTTTCGTGAACTTCCGGGTAGTAATGTAACTTTCCAATAGCTTCAGAAAATTTACTGATAGATATGGTTTTATTTTAAAATAAGTCCTTCATGCCATACTTTATCAAATGCCTGAGAAACGTCAATAAACAGGGCAGAACAATACTTCTTTTCTTCAAATGTTCTTCTTATAAATTGAACCAATCTATGCGTTTGTTCAATGGTGCTATGCTGACTTCTTAATCCAAATTTATGGTCCAGGATGCATCCATCCACTACTAATTAGAATTGTGGACAATTTTGTCATGAGCAGTTTTTCGTATGTATGACTCAGCATTGGTAAGTTCTGTATGACTCAGCATTGGTAAGTTCTTTGCCCGGCTAGACTAGCATGATGCAAGAAATGCTGCGAATGCATAATACACTGCCTCAAGCATTAATTAACAAGCCATGAACTCATTAAAAATATGTTTCTGGAACGCAAACGGCATTCGTCATCATTAAAAATGAACTTGAGCTATTCCTTACGGAAAAAATATTGATATAATGTTGGTCTCTGAGACTCATTTGACTTCGAGAAGCCAGGGAAGGAAAATGACTTCTTGGATTTTGTACCAACTATTAAAATAAAATGTACTTTTTAGACCATGACGGTACCAATTTTTAATATTTATAAATAAAAACAGAAACGTAAAAAAACTAGTAGTAGTAGAAGGTTTACAATAAAAACACAAACTTAACACAAAAAAATATTAAATATTACGTTCATAAAGGTACATTCGTAGATTCGACTATTATATTAGAGATTAAAATAAAATACACACAAATAATTAAAGAGAACATAGGCAAAATTAATGTTTCCATATAGTGAAACATTGATATTTTTAAATTGTACCAAGTAACTCCCGGTAGTACCACGGTACCAACAAGGTCAAAAATGTACCATAAAAAGTACAATTGTACCATGATTTCCATCCGTGCGAGAAGCCTTTTTAAAATGTATGGCTACACCTTATATGATTCAAAGCACCCAAGAGGAAGAGCATGCGGTGGACCAGTAATTGTAATAAAGTCAAGACTCAAGCACTATATTCTTGACAACATTTGTGAAGAACACCTACAAGCACTAATATTTGTGTCGAAAATTTTTGAAAAAATTTCGTTATATCATCAATACAGTAATTTACATACAGTTAAATTATTCCCAAGTTTAATTTAAATTTTTTGTTATTTAATTGTGGTTATTTGCAACAAACAAAAACGACATGTTAACAAGTTTGTTAACTGACATTAAAACAAAACCGAGTGCTTAAAATGAACAAAAACAATGCAACAAAAAAAAAATAAAATTTGCTACAAATTATATATGTAGATGGAGATAAATATTAAAGGGAAATCATGTTCATATTTACGCTTAAAAAATTTTACCGAGGTGAACAAACAATAAACAAAAAGATTATTTAAAACTTTTATTGATTTTTAAATTTTTTTTCTTTTCAGAGTATTTTAATTACCAAATTTATAGTAATGAAAAATGGAAAGCGAAATTAAAATAATAATAACAAAAATTAAAATTTTAAAAACCCCCGACTTTTTTTTAGAAAAGATGTTATATCTTCTAAACGGCTGTAAAAAAAATACACAAATCCAGTAGTTTTGAATTCTTTTAAGTAACAACTACCCAGTGGGAAAAGGCAATGAATAAGAAACGAGAAGGTAAGGCGCCGCACAGTGGGGATTTTGAAAAAAAAGTGGAAATAATTCTTCAGTTTCTAAACAAGCCGTCCGATTCTTATGTAATTTCATACAGCATTTAAGGAGATGTTACCGAGCTTAAGTCTGTAATTTGGATTAGGCCGGGTTTACATCTGTGTGCCATGTTCCACACAATAAGAAGAAAAGCGTAACCACTAATTACTAATGAAAAAAAGTTGAATCAGACACGTATTTATTAAGTTTCATACATAACATAACTAATAGCCAATTTTATAGAATCAAACAAGATTGGACCCAGTTTAAATCAATAAATACATGTCTGGATCAAACCGTTTTTCATTAATAATTAGCGGTTACGCTTTTTTGGGCATTTGGCACACAAGAAATGCCAGATGTAAGCTCAGCCTTATATATCTGTAACGGGAGTAGATCCATAAAGCCCCAAAGTGGGCAACCTGGGGTTAATGAAAAATTCAAACGATGCCAAGCTGTCAGGGCTGTCAGATTTATTTTCACCTTTTTCGCCAATGTTAAAAATCGCCAAAATGGCCAAATCCTCTTTTTTTAGTTTTTGACAATGAAATATATGTATATTTTATAAATTATTAAAAATTTATTTTATAAATTATAAAAAATTAATTGGTTCTGAATCGCTAAAATTCTCCAAAAAAAAATTAGGAAAAATCGCCATTATATATATATTGTTTATTTTTATTTAGAACAATGTAAAAATGATTATGAACATAAAAAGGTACAATGTTTTATAAAGGGTGTTTTTTTAAGAGGTATAGAACTTTGAATTGAAATAAAACACAAGAAAATCGTTTTAATGTCCATCAATTTGGCTTTATTGGAAGGATAATTTTATGCCATTAATGTTTAAATATGATTTCGGGCATGTGGCCGCCGCGGCTGGCTCGAATAAAGCCAATTCTACAGGTCCAATTTTCAACCACTTTTTCGAGCATATGGGGCCGTATGTTGGCAATAACGCCACGAATGTTGGCTTCCAAGTCCCCTAACGTTTCTGGTTTGTTGGCGTAGACGAGCGACTTCACATATCCCCAAAGAAAATAATCCAATGGTGTCAAATCACACGATCTTGGTGGACAATTGACAGGTCCATTCCGCGAAATTATGCGCTCATCGAATGTTTCCTTCAATAAATCGATTGTGACGTGCGCTGTGTGGCATGTAGCGCCGTCTTGTTGGAACCACAACTCATCCACATTCATGCCATCCAATTCGGGAACAAAATAGTCGGTTAGTCGGCTCCAATTGCTGTGCACGGTGGCGAATCGATTCATTCGGGTCCTCTTCAACACTTTGCTCTACAGCGGCAATTGTTTCTTCGGTGCGCACTGTTCGACGTCTCTGCGGATGCGTATTATCACATAGAGTAAACGTAGTGCGAAAACGATCCATGGTTAACCGAATTAATTGCTCTGATGGACGATTATGTCGACCATAAAATGGACGGAGCTTGCGGTAAACTTCGCGAACTGAACCATTATTTTCGAAATAAATTTGCACGATTTGCAAGCGTTGTTCTTTTGTCAACCTGTTCATGATGAAATGGCAAACCAAACTAAATATTAATCACTTGACAGCTGACAAAATGGCCGCCAGTTAAAAAAGTGATGCCAACTTAAAGTTCTATACCTCAATAAAAAACACCCTTTATAAAGAAGCTTAGTATTAATCAAATATTGGATATATGTACATATGTATGTACATTTGTAGGTAGTTGCAGTTCTAGTACATATCTAAAACGATTTTTACTTCATCGTCAAGACATTCCAGATTGTCTTCTGCTTTTGAATACATCGTATGGGAATTGAACTTTTTTATCATACATATCTTGAGGAGGTATAAAAGAAGTGCAACATGTGCTATTTATATTCATATAATTTATAACACGTAACAAGGCGTCAAGAAGTTAAGATTGCATGATATTTCGGAAGCGCGTTTTTGTTTAGCTCATTATTGAAAATACCCTTTCAACTCGACATTACAGCCAAAGCAAGTTCTTTAAAATAGTACGTACCTGCCGTATCCTTCTAATCACACACTTTTGGCCAAAACTGATTTTAGTTAGATGGAATATCTTGTCCATGTGTTATAATTTTGTCCATGTGTTTCATAAACAACTAGTACCGCTGTTAGGATTCATAAAAATCTTTAAAATATCTTTAACAAAAACAAATTTTGTTTGTGATAACGGATTGCAAAATTTTATAATGGAAAAATGTTCGTAAACTTTAAATATATTCATGTTTTCAGGAATTCTATTTATTAATTCTTTCACGAGCATTTTTAAATATGAAAAACAATATTCTCAAAGTATTTCAATATCTTCATCAGCCGTTTCAACATTGCTTCATTCAGTTTCAAATGCTGACCCAAAATTACATTTAGTGGGAGAAAAGTGTTTGGTATATCAATAGCTATGATTATCAATTTTTCGCTATTATGAGTTTCATTCAAAATTGTTGGCTTGAAAACTTTTGAGGAAAATGAAAGAAGAGTAGAATACAGCCTCTGATGCATACTGCCTGCGTGCATGTTATCCGACTGAAATTCAAGATTTAAATGGTTTATTTCATTTACTATTGGATTTATAAACATCTAAAAAAGTCTTGTCTTTTCCTCACATAAATTCTTTGTACATATTTGGGGCAATCTTATCATTTACGGCTGTTGAAATAAGTGAAAAATGATGTTTAAACTCCACCCATTGCTCCCATAAGACAACCAACGAGTTGCAGAAATTTGCACAAGTTTTTTTTAAAACGGTTGCTGTCAATACCAGTATTAAATGTTCTTAGCACACCATCTACACGAGACAAATACCATAATAAAAATAATATTTAACGATTTTTAAGCCAATTCATGGCTCATCAAAAATAGCCAACAAAATCGCCAAATCTTTTATAAAACGCCAAAATATAGCCATGTCGCCAAATCGAAAATTAGGACGCCAAACTAACTTTAAAGTCGCCACGTTTAGCGAAAAATCGCCACATCTGACAGCCCTGCAAGCTGATGCTTTTGATCTGATAAAAGGTAGAAAAGAGTATAAATCAGGACTGGTGAGAGCAAATTCAATTTATTTTAATTATTTAGAACTTAACTTGACATTTTAAGCTACATCATTAGTTTGTTTAATTTTTATAAAAATTTTAAAAGTTATAAAGCATCATTTACAAAATTTGTGGAAAATTTTCGAAAATTTGTAATCTTAGCTAGATAAAAGAAGAAATTTATTCCAAACATTACAAGTTTTTGCCCATAAAAATAAGGCTTGGACATTTATTTTTCTTTTAAATTATTTCCTCAAAAGTGAAGAAAATCGTCAGAAGTTTATTTTAATTTGAAATTTATTTGCTGGTGGTTCAGCGTTGTCTATATATTTCATTGTTGCTGTAACAAATCATCAGTAGACTTCAACCACACATTTTGAAAGTCTGTGCATAAGATAAGAGGTTTGTGACTATTCAAAATGTGTGGTTGAAGTCTACTGATGATTTGTTACAGCAACAATGAAATATATAGACAACGCTGAACCACCAGCAAATAAATTTCAAATTAAAATAAACTTCTGACAATATGTCGAATAATAAATTTCTTAAATGTTAAATTTAGATTTTATTTTTCGTTTTGCCTTATAATTACTTTTATTGTTATCCAATGGATTTCTCATTGTATAAAGGTGTAGAAAAATAAAATAGATTCAAATCGAATATAAATTATTTGCTGGGTTTTTTGTATTAGTTTCAAAGCCTACTACGCTTATTTTTCTTTTGTGATTTTCAAAAATATTATTATTGGTGAATTCTCAAATAGTTCTTGAAAGTCTGTGCATTAGATAAGAGGTTTGTGACTATTCAAAATGTGTGGTTGAAGTCTACTGATGATTTGTTACAGCAACAATGAAATATATAGACAACGCTGAACCACCAGCAAATAAATTTCAAACTTATTCATTACCTTTTCCCGCTGGGTAGTTGTAAATGTATTGCATTATATTACTTATGCGTTCATAATTAATTATACCTATAATAAATTATCATTTGTATTTTATGTATCAATCTTCCCCAATACATAATTTTTAAATGTATTTTTGAGTTTCTGCGGATATTGAAAGCCTCGCAAGCAAAAAAACGAAGAGCTAGAAGGGAATTGCAACTGCACAGATCAACCCAACATAAAATCAGACTTAAAGAGTGCACTAAGGCCCCGTTCAGACTATTATACAAGTATTAATACTTTCATCACATTTTACGACACAGAAATCTAAATACATTCGTTGCGACTGTCAAAAAAAATCTAACGTAAAATCACATATTGTGTTCAGACCATCACACTTCAAATCAAATGTGTAATACAAGTAGAAAACAAAACAGCTGTTCAATGAAAATGTATGTGCTATTCATTTACTAGCGGCGGCAAAGCGGTTTCATGCAGGCGGGGACGTGCCGAGACTTGAAAAAATTCAGCAGTTAAAAATATTCTATGTAAATAACAGAAAAAAATTTTAGAAAAGATATTACAAAAACGTTAAAAAATTACGTCAACGAAATATACTTTTATACGATTGACTTATTCAAAATTTTGAGCCGATACACATATGACAAAACATTACATCAATGACAACACGCTATTGGCGGCGAAACAGCCGACTTGGAAGTTTGGTTTGTATGAAAATGCAACCTTGATCTAATGAAAAGTATTATCGTTTAGAAAATTTTCTAAAAACGAAAAAGTCTTATGGGATGTCAAAATTGTTATCGTATTATTTGCCACTTTGATGACATTTTGCTTTCAGACTATCACACTTGCACGTATTATTTGAATTTTTTACAAGTATAAATACAAAGTATAATAGTCTGAACGCGGCTTAAGCGACTCCATCTTACATCTGTAAAAACTGCATCTTGTAAAAACTGTCTGGAAGGTCTCGATATCACACCAGCACCAGATGTCTGAAATCAATCCCAAAAAATCTGCAGGTATTGATTGAATTAGTAACCAGATGCTGATGAAGTTGCCTCATATTGCAATTGTAATTCTGTTATTCATTTTTAATGACATATTACGATTAGAGTATTATCCACACCACTGGAATCTTGATATTTTTGATTAATATTTTAATTGAATACATGTTTGTATTAATTGAATTGTTTGCTCTATCAAAAGAGCTTATCTCAGAATACTGTGCAATGGTTAACAATTATAACATAATAGCCCAATTCACAATCCTGTGCAAATGGTCTTGCATCGTTGTATGTGCAAAATGGTATAGTATAGTGATACTCACCACTTAACAATTCTTAGTTTGCACATGCAACGATGCAAGACTATTTGCACAAGATTGTGAATTGGGCTAATAATTGTATGAAAATAATGCAAATTTTGTTTTTATGTGTGGAAATCGAGCTGTTTTTAATAGTACGCCATATTGTGTTGAAAAAATATTTTCAATTAAAATACTCAATAAATGTTTTTATTGGTTTTAATATTTTATATGGGAGAAAATAAACTACTCAACTTAATTTTTTTATGATTCGTAGCAATTTTGGCATGTATTGAATAAAAATAAAATATTAAAAAAAAAAACAAAAACAGAACTGCATTTTGTTCCCTTATTTCTCAACATGCAAATAATAATAAAAAGTATAAGCTTATAGACCAAATGTGGATGGTAAAGTTAGTATCTTGGTGGTATTTGAGGTTCGATTCAAATGGCCGTGCATATGGAAAATATCGCAGCCTTTCTTTAAAATTCAATCGCGAAATACACACACAATTTAAAGAAAAGCTACGATATTCTGCATGTACACTTTCGCAAAACTATCAAACATTAAATATGGCGATTGTAGTTTTGTGCACCACTCGAACTTCACGATGCATCAGTTAAGTTTTTGGTGCAATAGCCAAATGTTTCCATTTTTGGAAGTTTGTTATATGTACATATGTAAGTAACATTTTCTTTATATTTGTATAATATTAGATTTTTTCTATATATCAATTACTATTTTAATTAAATCTTGAAAAAATTTTGAAATTTTTTAAAAAATTTTGAATCTCAAAAAACAATTCAATTAAATTTTAATTGAATCTTTAAGGAAACATCAATTAAATTTTTAGTAAATGTAATATTTTTTTTAATCAGAAAATCAAAAATTTTTAATTAAAATAGACGACTTAATACTACAATTTCCCTGCTTGGTTGAAAACTACTTAATTTTTTAACTTAAACTTTGTTTTTTTTTTAATTAACGGCCCTTTTCACAACGTACAATTAAAAGCTAATAGGGACTTTAACGGCAAGTTTTGTATGAAGAACTTTCAGTTAAAGTTCACGTTAACTCTTAATCATACACTGTGAAAATCTTGTTTTACTTTTTTCTGTATAGCAATAAACTTGGAAAGTTATATTCTAACCCGAAAGTTCACTGTTGTGGAAGGAGACTTCACAACCATATTACGATATTTGAATTATTTAAAACAAATTTTGTTAGTTATCCGATGGAGTGTTATTGGTCGATGTCGGACTTACTTCCTTCGAGTTATGGTGAATTATACTGACATACCTCATGAAAATATTAAGTAGATTCATTAAAAAAATAGTGACGTGATGGAAAAAAACCAATCATGTAGTTTGCTTTTATATAATTTTTATTCATACATGTATTTATTTATTGTATCTTCAATATTGAACTAACAGTAAGTATTCAAATCTTAAATCTAAATATCATTATTAGGTCCAATCAGTATTGGACATAGACTTAGTGATAGTAATTAATAATACATAACTGTCGTATTATTTTCCGGAAGTTTCATTGGGAGCGTTGAGTAGTTATCAAAGCATTTGTGTCCATCTATTTTAAGCAGATGTGTCCAGTAAAGTTAAAGAGAAAGCAGATTAGTATGTGATTCGAGATTTGTTAGATATTTGCCTGGGTATTCCGCAATTTCTTCAGCCACTAGTGACATATATAAATCACGATGCATATGTGAATTTTCGATGTACCATGGAGCTGATGTTATCAAACGTAAAATTTAGTTTTGCCTTCATTTAATTTTCTCAAAACTTGAAGCTGAAGCAGTACCCTATAACTGAACTCCACAGCACCATATTGGCTTCAAAAGCGACTTGTATATCAAAAGTTTACAGTCTAGGCTGAGTATTGACTTTCTGCCATGCAACCAATATATTTGAGTAAATTTAAGTTTCATCTGAGCTAGCTTAGAGTCAATATGATGTTTCAATGTAAGCCGTCGATCAAGGTGTATACCAAGGTATTTCATTTGAAAATCTTGAAGAATATGTTGATTGTTGATTCGAATGGGGAAATAAGTATCTCTTCTCAGGGTAAAGGTTATATGGACACGCTTTTAATTGTTTACTTTAATTATCCATGATTTCAACCATATTTGCACATTTGTGGAGATTGTGGAATGCCTCATAAGGATTTTCGTCCATACTCATACAGGCGTTATCATCGACAAATGTAGAGGTGTGAATATTATTGCTCACACGCATATCACAGGTATATATTAAATACAAGACTGGTCCAGTGTTTAATTTAAGTCGATATATGTGTAAATTGTCTATTTTGCCACATAGCAGAGCGGCCATTTTCTCTCATGAAAATCATTAAAACAGAACAAAGAAGTCGGTTAAAAACTGAATGTATAATATAAACCTATATAACCTAATATTTGCCAAAGAATTGTGCCTTGGGTATGAAATATTTATTCCTACCAATAATTTAATAATTTTTGCACTAAAGTTTAAATTCATAAATGGATCTTACATATAATCTTTGTACTCTAAAGAAAATCCATTATTTGACATATTGTCAGAAGTGACATAAAATAATTGAAATTTATTTGCTGGTAGTTTAGCATGTCTATATACGTATTTGATTGGCGCTTGAACCAAATCATCAGTAGACTTTAACAACAAATTTTAAACAGTCACAAACCTCTTACTTTATGCATAGACTTTCAAAAACTATAAGGAAAAATAAAATGAGTTCACCCGGATATAAATTATTTACTGGGTTTTGTATCAGTTTCAAAGCCTACTAAGCTTATTTTTTCTTTTGTGATTTTCAAAAGTCTTATTATTTTATGAATTCTCATATAGTTTTTGAAAGTCTATGCATAAAGTAAGAGGTTTGTGACTGTTTAAAATTTGTGGTTAAAGTCTACTGATGATTTGGTTCAAGCGCCAATGAAATACGTATATAGACATGCTAAACTACCAGCAAATAAATTTCAATTATTTTATATAATCTCTGTAGTTACAAATGTTTGTCAAATAAAAGTTATTTTAGTAGCATTATAAAACCTATGTACAAAAACTGAATTCCTGTTATTTATGTATGTATATTGTTTTATATATGCATATCATATCTATATAAAGGGTAAGGGCTAATAACTGGGGATTTTTTATGGGAAATGCTTCATTGCTTATGGCAGTTTAATTTCCAATCACATGTGAAGTTTTAAATGCGCTTTTGGAAGCTGTTTAGTTTGATACTCTTTGCACCTACCCTTTATATACAAGTGCATTAATTTTGTTAGTTTTTATGTTTCTTTGAATTGTTATTTTTTATGTTTCTCAGAATAAAAAAAAAATTTCTACCAAATTTCATTCAAATCTACCGATTTTTTTTTGTCGATTCTACTGAATTTAAAAAAAATTAAGTGTGCACACTGGACTGCTCCCAGAATACTACCCTGTGGCACAAGAGAAGATATAGATTCGGGCACTCTCATGAAGTCTTTTTCCAAAACAGTGAACTTCCTATCAATAACATAACTTTTCAAAAGTTTTTTGTATGTTTATTGGCAAATTGTCTTCAATTTTAAAACTAAGCCTTCGTGCCATACTTTATAAAATGCCAGAGAAACGTCAATGAAGAGAGTAGAGCAATACTTCTTTTCTTCAAACATTCTTCTTCTCTCTTAGACCAATCTATCCGTTTGTTCAATGGTGCTATACTGACTTCTAAAACCATATTAATGATGTGGGATGCACCCATTATTAGCTAAAATTTTAGACAGTTTAGCCATGAGCAGCTTTTCGAAAAGCTTTAAGATTGTTGATAGTTAGCTCATAGATAAGCCTATGTGACTCAGCCTTGGTAAGATCTTTGCTCAGGTTTGGAATCATTTTGATCTTGGCAAGTATACAGCTATGTGGAAAATACTGCATTAGTAAAATGGCATTAAAAATAAATAGCAGGATTCTTATTATTAATATGAGACAAGGTCATCAGCTTCTTGTTTCTAATTCTATCAATATCTGGAGATTTCTTCGGGTTGAATTCAGCAATTATTTTTTGTACTTCACTCATCTTAAATCTTAAGGGACGAGGGGATAGAGGAGCTACCCTCGGTAAATCCATAGCAATACAGATTTTAAATGCTCAGCAAATAAGTTACCTTTCTCACTATCGCTTCTTGCACAGCCTCCGGTCGAAGTAAGCAGTGGTGATTTAAACTCAATGGGACTTTTAAGATTTCTAGCAGCGCGCCATAAAGAGTAATTATATACTGACGTGACATCGAGACCTTCTGGATATTTTTCGAGTAATGCAGTGTTTTTCTACGATAGCAACTTTTTGAGTCGTTTACTACATTATTAAAGTCTGATTTTATTAAGGGGTGCTTTGTGTTGTTGCCATTCGCTTCTAGCTCTCCCTTTTTTCACATACAAGACGTTAAATATTCGTAGAACACTCAAAATATTCCATGCTTGAAAATACGAAATACTTTTTCGTAAAATAATTTTTGTGCAATAAACGAAAATTTTGTACATTTTACGAAAATATTTATGACTTGTGCAGGAAAACAGATTTTGTAATTTTACGAATTTCGTTAAGCTACAAAAATTATATCGTACAATTATTTTCGTATATAGTATCATATTTTTCTTTTATTTTATTGAATTTAGTATAAAATAAAACATTTTTATAAAATTGGAAATGTTTTGTTAACATTTTGTTTATAGTACAAAATTATTCTTAAATTAATCAAGCTTCGTGAATTTTACGAAAAAATTTTTTAAATATAAAGTAAAAACTGTTGTTTCGTTTTAGTTTTTAACATTTTCCCCATTTATTTTCCTGTCAATGTATATACATATTTCATACAAAATTATTCAACAAATTTCAATTAAAATAAAAAAATATTTTTCGGCTTATGCTAGGAAGACAACTGGAACGAACGACAAATCTGGTCCATGGCACACCAACGACTAATAAGTAGCTGATCTTATAATTGATAATTAGTTGTTGTTTGTGCAAAAAGAGAGATAAAATTGTTTTTGTCGTTCATAGCAGGGTTGTCAGATTTTTTCCAACCTATTTCGCCAAATTGATTTTAAAAATCGCCAAAAGTCGCCAATAATCAGTTTTATGTAGTTTTTCTTAGTAAATATTTGATAATAAATTTGTTTTTATGTAACACTTTTTAATATAAATTTTTATAAAATGGTCGTATCAAAATTAGTCAGAAAATCGCCAAAATTAGAAATAAAATCGCCAAAAATTATTTCTTGTAAATATTTCTCATCAAATTCAAAACGCGTTAATTACTATAATTAAAATAAGAAAAATCATCAAAATCAAAACGTTTTAACTTCTTGCAGACGAGTTTTGGTAGGATTTATTTTTGAAACTACTCCTTCAACAAACTTATTTTCCTGAGTTATAAAAATTTTGATTTTCAGTTTTGTTAAAAAATAGCCACAATAGTCGCCAACAAATTTATTTATCGCCAGAAAAATCGCCATGTCGCCAAACCAAAAATTTGGACGCCAAACAAGTTGAAAAATCGCCACGTTCGGCGAGAAATCACCATATCTGACAGCCCTGGTTCATAGGCGTAAAGCATGGGTGACCAAGATAAATTTAAGGTTGTGTAAGTGAGCGAAAAAGATAAACACACAGGCAGAAACAATTAATAAAAATAACTCCTATATGATTTTTTTATGAAAGAATTTTTTTGGAAAACCGTTTCAACAAAAAGTAATAAACAAACATTATTATTCACCTAAATTCTGAGTTTAAAACTACCAAAAACCAATTTGTAAGAGAAAATAATTTTTAATTTTCACGTAAGCAAAAGCATTTTTAACATAAACAGCATACACAATAAATTTCTCGCAGTGCGTTTGAGAAAAATTAGTGAAAAGATAAGCAAAAATTTATCTCAGATAAGACCAAATGAAAGAGAATAAGAATACGTGTGAACTCGATTTGCAAAAATTTGCTACATGATGTTCACCCATGCCGTAAAGGCCCGACTATAATATGAATAAGCTGGCTTAAGAATTGAACGATAAGTCTGTAACATGCTTAAACAATTCAGATGTGACTTTTAGGTGGTCACTTACATGTACTTAAGTATTCTTTAGCCACAGCTGCACATCTAGGTATTGTCAATAATTTTATAGTAATTTTGTTTGTTCTCATAACTAATAAATGAATGCAATTCAATCAAACTAACTTGAAAGAATGTCCTAATCTATTCAAAATTCACATATAAATTCATATATCCATCACCTTATTAATTGTTTTATTTGTTTTGCCTACTAAAAAGTACAACAGTGAATATACATAAGTAAATAGATGTGTATGTGTGTATATGTGTATTGTAAAACAAACAATGAAAATAAAAGTTTTGCTGTATTTTCCGAGTTTAAAATAAGAAACAATAAAAAAATATTTAAAATCAATGAATATTTTCTGCTGCTGCTTGTTTGAGTTTAAAAAATGTACAAACAGTTGTTTCCTTACGGAATGTGCGTTCAGTTTGGCACTTTACTTAAGCAAATGACATTTGACGAAACTTGACGAAAAGTTTGTTAAGTACATTATAATTTGCCACATACGTTTTATATGTAACCGCACAGTTGCTTAAGCTAGCTTATTCATATTATAGTTGGGCCTTAAGAAAAACTCGTAGAAATAAATATGTATATCGCAGATTTCGTCTTGCACGACGGATTTAAACAAATGCGTTTTATTTTCTATGACGAAAGTTCGCACAAAAAATTCGTTGTCCGTCCCAGTTGTGTTCCCAGTTAAATTCGTGAGATTCAGTGCAAAATATGTATGAATGTATGTGTATTATAGGGTTGCATTTGTGTACTCGTTTGTATAGCCAAAACAAATATACCATGGTATGTACCATATAATTGTAGTGTGAGCGACAGAACTAGTATAAGAGTTATTGTGTGTGCGTGCTTTTCCAAATTAAAATACAATTAAAACAAATAACAATTGCTTATTGTATTGCTGCTGAGCAACTGTTTGATCTGTTTTTGCCTAAAAGTACATATTGTAATACAAATATATGATAAAACCACTATTGAAACAAATACATGCTGTGCAGATGTATGTGCGGACGTTCGTTATGTTATTTTGTGGCGCAGCCAAAGTATAGAGCAATGATGTCAGTTTCATGGCACAATTGTGCAAACTAAAATCACACACATTCTTATTTTCTTCCATTTAGTCGTCAATGAAAAAGCGACGATAACACATGCGCAGCGGGTGTATTAAATTCTTTATAGATACAGTGAAAGAAAAAAAGTGGTATGCGAAAAATATTCTATGATCAGTAATGTTTTTTGCGACATTCAATGTATTTTATGTTACAAAACTTTTAAGGATAGAAATGAATTTATATTAAAAAGAATTTTTGGAACAGCTTCACTAAATTGCATTTAATATAAAAACTTAAAAGACCAATAACTCGGAAAATATTGGTTGCAGCCAATTTTATGTTTCCTTTTTTCTTCTTATTTTTCTAGTTTCTATCAGATAAGCTATTTAAATATTTATTTTTGGAATTTCTTCACAGTTTCCTATGAAAAGTTTACAGCGCCGTAACTCGGAAAATATGGGTCGCCCGCAACTTTTTTATTTAATTTTTATTCCTTATTTTTTAATTTTCTACCATATAGACTCCGTTTTATGTATTTTGAGCTGCTTCACTAAACTGCATTTGTTGCAAATATTTATTTTTTTCGATGTACTTCAGAGACTAATGAGATAGCTTTTCTCACATATACAACTATAGTTTTATTTTTGACACCACTGGTCTAAATTGTACTTTAATAGGCTGAAAGATATTAGTTGATTCATTATTGTTTCAATAAAAACAACTCTAAACCAGTGTCCCGCAAAATAAAATATGTTTGTATTGCTGAGAAAAATGAGAGTAAAATAAACTTGCACTTGAAGAAAAGTTTTGTAATATAAAATACATGATGTGGTTATTAGTTGATTGAATTTTTTTTTGTAAATGAGCAATTTAATTAAAACTTAAATAAAAAGTAAAAATTTAATGAGCATTCAACGATTTTGTGTATAAATACAAAATTAAATTTATTCACACTTCTGTGGATGCTATTAAAATGCCTTTTTAGACTACTTTCCCTATTATTTTTCAATATTTCATAACATAAAATGTATTGCATATTGCGAAAAGCATTTTTAATCACGAAATTTTTCTTAGCTTCCATAATTATTTAATTTTTTTTTTGCTGTACAAATTTATTAAATTTCAACTTTAATTTCGTAACGTGTGCTGCAAAAAAAACTAAACAAAAAACCAGGAAAAAAATTCCTACACACGTACACAACTTCATTCGTCGCTTGCTCAGTGACGACTAAATGAAAGAGCATAAACATGTATGTGATTTTCATCCGCACAATTGTGCCATGGCTTGCGGGTTACTGCTCTAAACCAGTGGTGTCAAAAATAAAACTATAGTTGTATGTGTGAGAAAAGCTATGTCATTAGTCTCTGAAGTACATCGAAAAAAATAAATATTTGCAACAAATGCAGTTTAGTGAAGCAGCTCAAAATACATAAAACGGAGTCTATATGGTAGAAAATTAAAAAATAAGGAATAAAAATTAAATAAAAAAGTTGCGGGCGACCCATATTTTCCGAGTTACGGCGCTGTAAACTTTTCATAGGAAACTGTGAAGAAATTCCAAAAATAAATTTTTAAATAGCTTATCTGATAGAAACTTGAAAAATAAGAAGAAAAAAGTAAACAAAAAAATTGGCTGCGACCAATATTTTCCAAGTTATTGGTCTTTTAAGTTTTGATATTAAATGCAATTTAGTGAAGCTGCTCCAAAAATTATTTTTAATATATATTCATTTCTATCCTTAAAAGTTTTGTAACATAAAATACATTGAATGTCGCAAAAAGCATTACTGATCATAGAATATTTTTCGCATACCACTTTTTTTCTTTCACTGTATTTATAAAGAATTTAATACACCCGCTGCGCATGTGTTATCGTCGCTGTTTCATTGACGACTAAATGGAAGAGAATAAGAATGTGTGTGATTTTAGTTTGCACAATTGTGCCATGAAACTGACATCATTGCTCTAAACCTGTGGTCGGCAAATTAAGGGAGCCGCGCCATTTCTCATACTCTTCTATTACGTATGTGTGCACACGCATTACTGAGAACAACTTGAGTGTATCTCATACTCCTAAGAATCAGCGTTGCCAGAGAATAATTTGTTTCCCAACAATAAGAAAATATGTGTGATGAGAATTTACTAAATTTTTTATTTTCAGAAAATTATTATGGCAAACCAGAAAATTTGGTTTGTCAACGTACGTTGTCATGCATGAAAAAACGTGATATGCAAAGGCATTTTCAGGCATATATTTAAATTATTTTAAGAAAATTTTCTTCAAAACTATCTCTTTAATTATCTTTACATTGGCGTAGCAACAAGAGATGTATTTCTTCATAAACAAAATTTGAGTAATTCTTCTGATCAAAATCAAATCAAGTTTCGTTTTGGAAATTTAAAATTTCAAGTTCGGGAAATGAGAAGAACATTTAACTGGCAACACCGACTTGTGGTAAGAGTATAACACAGACAATTGTAAAATGTAATGGTATGGGTTGCCGACCACGGCTCTAAACCATAATTCAACTGTCTACATATTGTATTGAGAGCATCAAGCGATATGTACATATACACTCAGGGAAAAACTGCAACTTAAAAATAAGAACGCGTCACATTAATTCAATAACTTTCAATATTATAGAAAATGTATATTGAGATACTTAAAAATAAATAAAATTAATAAATAATTACTATAAATTAATATTTTTCATATTGAAATAAGAAATTTCAACATGACTAGACTTTCGTTAATGTTTCTTATTAATTCAATATAGTTTTTATTGATTTTAAGCTGTTTTTTTTCTCTAGGTGTTCAGATGTATGCTTTTTAGAAATCTCGATTAATTTCAGTTTGTGAATATCATTTATGAATGTTTTTTTCGAGGCTTTGATGAATTCCTATTCTCAATTCACTTCGCAATGTTTCTGTATGTGCTGATTTACAAGAATATATGTAATTATGGAGGGAGGAAAGAAGAAAGAAGAGGGGTACTGACTTGCTTGTACAGAAAAGTTACTTCAATTATCTTTTGTTATTTCATTCCCAGCATTAAAACTAGAGATGTGCAAATGTCGTGATTTTATCGTGTCACGCGTGAGTCACGTTCACGTGATTCGTGATCAAATATTATAACTTATCACGCGTGAGTGCGTGAGCGTGATTGAAAAAAGTTTACTCGTGCGTGATCGTGCGTGAGCTTTTTTTTAAATAATCACGCACGAATTCTCAGGCTCTCACGAGATAACATTCCTGCATAGGTACATATGTAACTGTATTCAATCATTTGAAATAAATTATTTTATAATAATAAATGCATATATGTATGTATAGTAATATGTATGGTAGTATGAGCTTATAAACAAAATGTTTAGACTTTTTCTGAAGTCAGACTTGTCGTACCGAATTCGTTAAGACATTTTGGTAGTTTCTCTGAACAATTTTTTTTAAACATTAAACCCCATATTCATAAAATTTGAAACGAATTTGAAATGTATTTTGTTTCAAATTTTCCTAAACTGAATTTCTAATTCATTTTATTTTTTTATAAATATGGGGGTAAAACTTTGATTTTTGAGTACATAAGTACATAAGTCTGTGAAATTTTTTTTAAAATAAATATGTATGTACATATATGTTGATAAAAAAAGTATTGTAACAAATATTAAAAAACGTGAGTATGTGCAAATTATTTCGACAATAGCAGCAAACATAACGGTGAAGCGGTACTCTGCTATAAAAGCAAAATGAAATCGTACCTACATGTTGTTAGGAATTCGTACCGACTTATCGTAACGAATTCGTACCGACATATCGTTACGAAATCGTGTCAACCATTTCATACAAAAATTGTTACGATTTCGGTAATATTTCGGTGCCGAAATCGGAAGATTTTGTCGACCAATCGTTACGAATTCGGAGCATTTTGGTTTGTATACATACGAGTACACCTTTGTAAGTATGTATGTATGTTTCTTAGATACCCTGTAGGAAGTATCAATTGAGAAACACTACTGATTCAACAGTGCCTTTGTCAACAATACTACTGACGAATTGTACCGCAGAAAATGTTTTTTGCTTTAGGGGCCGTCCATATATTACGTAACGCTGTAAGAGGGAGGGGTGGGGTTCGAGTTTTGCTATGATTTGTTATGGTGGGGCTTCCCCCACCCACCCTTTGCAAATGTTACGTAACAGAAAATTTTTTAGTAATTTGTATGTTTTCTCATTTAATATGCTTTTCTCATCTATTTGATTATCATTTATTTAATTGATCATACGCCTTACCTTCACATTTATATTATGTACATTTATATTATGTCGACAACTTTCCTTTTTTGTGCGAGTAGAGATACGTTAGAGACAACAGTTCTAGTGTATATCTGGTAATATTGTCAATGAACGCGTCAATAGTTTGTTTTTCTTTTTTTATTTATAATATTAAATAGATATATTCAGACGAGGGTCACTAAAATATACTAGTGAATCTTTGGTTCAAATATCTCCATATGGTCGTAAAAGACCTACCTTATCAATAGCGCTAAAGTCTACTAGTAGATTTTCAATGACAACTCTATGTTATATGTCAATAGGCGATTACATTGGCTGGGGTACATCTAGTCAGTAGCTCTATTGACCATGTCACTAGAAAATCACTATAATTTTACTATTGACAACGAGCAAGAAAATATCGATATTGTGGACTAGAGCCCCTAAAATTTATTAGTAAATCTTTGGTGTCAATATCTCCATGTGGTCCCAAAAGAACTACTTAGTCAGCAGTTCTATAGTCTAGTGGCGGATTTTCAATGACAAGCTAATGTTAAATGTCAATAGATGACTACATTGGCTGGGGTACACCTGGTCAGTAGTACTATTAACAATGTCACAAGTAAATCACTACAATTTCACTATTCGCACTTTCTGCAGGGTAAGTATACATACATACATACATGTGCGGAATGTCAATTTTTGATATACGAGAATTCTCATTCGAATATTTAAAATGATATCCGCTAATACGAATATTTAAAACGATATGAAATTAACTTTGCTTTATTTTAATTGACATTATAAATTTTACAAAAACACGAGCATACATATATACATAGACATGTACCTATTTTTCAACCCAAAAAGCATGAAAATTATATTATACATATACTTTTTCGTGAGCGTGCGTGATCGTGATAAGTTGTAAACCACTCGTGCGTGATTAAAAATATTTTATTCGTGAGCGTGCGTGATCGTGCAAATTTTCTAAATCATTCGTGCGTGAAAGTGCATGAGTAAAATATTTTTCTGCATGAGCGTGCGTGTCGTGAGTCAGAAAACACGCACGTGCACATCTCTAATTAAAACAATAGGAAAATTTAACAATAAACCGTCTGAGTGTAAACAAACGAGCAATTTTAAAAGAGAATTGAAGATAATTGCTTCAAGAAAAACTGCCGAGTCTAAAACATGAGTAACCTACACAAAGCTGGGGATACGTATTCATGTTGTTGAAAAGAACAAAAATTGTGCGGCTTAAAAATTGTTTTCGTGTAAATTACCACTATGAGTAGTGGCAATTCAGATTTTTTTCATGACTTGTGTTGCTATGTACTATGTATGTATGTATATCAACAGCTTTTATTTTCATATTTTTGCCATTTTCGTTTTATACTTCTTGTCCTATAATTAATACTCGTATTATTGTTCTTTTTATAATTTCTTAAATTGCACTCTGATCATCCAACATTTTAGAAATTTCGCCTCACGGTTTTTAATATTTTATGCTGAATAATAACATTTGCAATATCTATTTTAACTTTGTACTTATTGCTGTCAAAAATTGATAATGACTCATGGCAAACTTGTTTAATTATTAAAGGTTCAATCAGACGAGCCATAACCATAAAAACAGCTGTTCCAACCAAAATTATAGGCAGCACTGTATTTGATTATAGCTAACTCGCCATAACGCCATAGCCACTATCATAGTCGTCTTTCACATTTGAGACATTTCTTGCCGGACATTTCTTCAATTCTCTTTTGTTCTTGCCCGAAGCTTTTACATATTGGAAATTAATAAACAGACAGAAATTTTTTAGTTTGTTTACTTCTTCTTCGCGTTTGCTATTGTGTGTGCGTGCTTTTCCAAATTAAAATACAATTAAAACAAATAACAATTGCTTATTGTATTGCTGCTGAGCAACTGTTTGATCTGTTTTTGCCCAAAAATACATATTGTAAAGCTATGTACAGACGGTTGTCAGATCTTACAATATTGCCAGTAAAATGTGCTAAAAATTTCTTACAACCGTGTGAACTGGCAATTTTTGTCAGACGACGTTGCCAGAAAAAGCATTGTCAGTCCATTGCAAGACTAGAAACTGACAACATATTGTCAGACATCTTACAATCGTGTGAACACATTGTAAGATTATTGCCAGATATTTGTCTTTGAACGTCTCGTACGTGAAAAAAGAAGAGCTAGAAGGGAATGGCAACAGCACAGATCACCACAAAATAAAATCAGATTTAAAGAGTGCACTAAACGACTCCAAGAGTTGCTTGCATCTGAAAAAACTGCATCTCTTAAAAATTATCTGGAAGGTCTTGATGTCACACCAGCGTCTAATTACTCTTTGTGGCGCGCTGCTAGAAAGCTTAAGACACCCATTGAGTATAAGCCACCTCTACGCACATCTACCGGAAGTTGGGCAAGAAGCGATACTGAAAAAGGTAAAATATTTGCTGAGCACTTAAAATCCGTTTTTACGCCAAACATATGTACTGGTGTTGCTGATTTGCCGAATGTAGTCGCTCTACCCCCTCAACACATAAAGTTTAAGACGCGT
This sequence comes from Tachina grossa, assembly GCA_949987645.1. NCBI lineage: Eukaryota > Metazoa > Arthropoda > Insecta > Diptera > Tachinidae > Tachina > Tachina grossa. The sequence goes on along the minus strand of OX465275.1, from coordinate 76,259,875 downwards.
GATTTACAAAAATTAATTGCCGAACTCAACCCGAAAAAAGCTCCGGGTATTGATGGAATTAGTAACCAGATGCTTATGAACTTGCCTCGTATTGCAATGAGAATCCTATTATTCATATTTAATGCCATCTTACGACTGGAGTATTATCCACACAGCTGGAAGCTTGCCAAGGTTAAAATGATTTCAAAGCCGGGCAAAGATCTAACCAAGGCTGAGTCATATAGGCCAATAAGTCTACTATCAACTATGTCAAAGCTTTTCGAAAAACTGCTCAAAACAAAATTGTCCCCAATTCTAATTAGTAGTGGGTGCATACCAGACCATCAATTTGGTTTTAGAAGTCAGCATAGCACCGTTGAACAAACTCACAGATTGGTTCAATTTATAAGAAGAACTTTTGGGGAAAAAACATATTGTTCTGCGCTCTTTATTGACGTTTCCCAGGCATTTGATAAAGTGTGGCATGAAGGCCTAATTTTAAAATTGAAGACTTACTTACCAATAAACATTTTAAATCTTTTGGAAAGTTACATTATTTCCCGTAAGTTCACTGTTGTGGAAGGAGACTTTACGAGTAGGCCTGAAACTATTTCATCCGGTGTGCCACAGGGGAGCATACTGGGACCAGTTTTATATTTGATTTATACTTGTGATATGCCTGTGAGCAGTAGTATCCATACTTCCACATTTGCCGACGATACAGCCTGCCTTAGTATGCACGAAAACCCTGATGAGGCATCCCGAAACTCCAGGAACACATTAGCCAGATGGAGCTTTGGTTAAACTTATGGAGAATTAAAGTCAATGAACAAAAGTGTGTCCATATAACGTTCACCCTAAGAAGAGATACTTGCTCCCCCATTCGGATTAACAATCAAGTTGTTCCTCAACATTCACATGTAAAATATCTTGGTATACACCTTGATCGACGACTTACATGGAAACACCACATTGACTCTAAGTTAACTCAAATGAAACTTAAATTAACTCAGGTACATTGGCTGATTTGCAGAAATTCAACACTTAGCCTAGACTGCAAAGTTTTAATATACAAGTCGCTTTTAAAGCCAATATGGTGTTACGGAATTCAACTATGGGGCACTGCTTCAGCTTCAAATGTAGAGAAACATCAACGAAGGCAAAATAAAATTTTACGCATGATAACATCGGCTCCATGGTACATCAAAAATTTAAATATACATCGCGATTTGAATATGCCACTAGTGACTGAAGAAATTGTAAAATACGCAGGCAAATATCTAACAAAACTCGAGTCACATCCTAATCCGCTTGCTCGTAATATTTTGAACTTTACTGGACACATCCGCTTAAAAAAGAGAGATACACGGGCTCTAATATTCAACACTCTAGATGATGGAGCTGCTTGAAAACACTTTTTTTCTTTTTGTTGCTTATCACTACTTATGTATTATTAATAACTATCACTAAGCTTATGTCCGACATTGGTCGGGCCTAATAATTATTTTATAGATTTAAGATTTGAATATTTATTGTTAGTTCACATTTGAAGATACAATAAATAAAAAAACATGAATTAAAAAAAAAAGATATTTGTCAGACATTTTAATATTGTCAGATGTGCGAAGTTCATGCATCTGACAATGGCGTCATTGTAAGATAATTCTTTCTATGGGCAACACTTCACACGCTTGATTTTAAAGAAAAAGTTTATAATAAAAGATCTGCAGACAAAATCATTGCAATTGCTTCTTTATGGTCCATAATTATTTATATTTTCACTTTTTACATTTAACACAAACACAAACGATAAATATTTAACAATGGCCAACAAATGGTTTAAGTCTGGCAACGCATAACAACAGATCGAACAATTTGTGCACATGACAACCGTGTGAACTGACAATTTTTCCACTGACGATTTTGTCAGATGAATTTATTGTCATACAACCGTCTAGCAATAAATTGTAAGATTTTCTGACATCCGTGTGAACTGACAAGAAATATTGTGCTGGCGATTTTCGATTGCCAGTACATTGTCAGCACATTGCCAGATCTGACAATATTGTAAGATCTGACAATCGTCTGTACATAGCTTAATACAATGATATGAAAAAACCATTGTTGAAACAAGTACATGATGGACAGATGTATGTGCGGACGTTCGTTATGTTATTTTGTGGCGCAGCCAAGTATATTTTGCTCTGAGAGTAATTACACTTGCATATCTTGTGTCATTTTTTTGTATTTGCAGCTCATGTGTTTCATGTACATGTATCATCTACTTACATATGTATGTGAAATTTTGCTTTTATTCATTCATCATCAGCCATGTATATTTTTCTCAACACAACATAAGGCACTTACGGTAAAAGCAGTTTTATGTATCTTATTTGTTAAAAAAAAAAACAAAAAAAAATGTGTTGTTTTCATTTGCTCATTGCCCAACCATACAATAATTGCTTTAAAAATCAACATTTACAACTAGTAACAGAAAACACTAAATAACATATTTGTTCATACCAGAACCAAAAACACGCAAAAACTAGTGCAAACAGATGTATCTGTGCAATGCTATAGTACACATCAAGTATCCATACCAGTGATGGGAATTGCAAATCTTGATTTCGTGCCGAATCTGTTTACAAATAGTGCCAAAATCACTTGAAAAGTGCCAAACCACTTTTTATATAACTTAAATGCTGGCTAGTAGTGTTTAGTGTACTATGGTCTCTGAATGATACATTATTGCGTATATCTAGAAAATTCCACCAATATCACAAAAAGCACGTTCCAAAATTATTTGTTTAAACACATACCTATACAGTTGAACTTCTATAACTCCAATCACCATTATCACAAAAATAACTTCTACCTGCGGAGGCTTCGAGTTACAGAATTTGTTTTCGATGAAAAACAGAATCATGTGCAAACATGCGTGTATATTATCTATTTTTTTATTATTAAAAACTGACACTATATGCAATACACAAGTTACAACGAAGTAAAATATTCAGAAATTAGTAACTGAAAATTTATTAGCCGCTTTCTTTTTCGTTAATTCGCCTTCAACTTCTTTCATATACACATGCGTTTTTTTATTATTTATTTATTATATTCATTGATGTTTCATCAGAATTAGAACTATTTGGAGCTGATTTCATGATTTGTGTGTTAGTTTTTTGCTGCGTAAGATCGGAGATAATCGATTTTCATCAAAAAACGAAGCTAAAAAGTATGCCGATTAAGGTTTTTTGACGGTTATGGCTCGAAAGGAGAGATAGTGCCACAGTGCCAACTTACATCCAATAGTGCCAAAAAATGGCACAATTGTGCCACATTCCCCATCACTGATCCATACGGCCGTTGAAATGAGAAAAATCATGTGAAGCAACAATAATAAATTTCGAAAAGTAGAAAAGAGAAACAAAAAATGTCCGGTACAGAGGGTCGTGTACTACACACTCTGCATCTTCGGCCCTGCTTCAACTAACTTCGTCTGTCTGTCTTTCAATTTCCCAAATGTAAAAGGGCACATAGTAATCAATAGAATTTTGGTTTGGTTATTGATATGGCACGTCTAATTTAAGCTTAACTGAGAGAAATGTAGCATTCGAGCCAGTGATGTCAACTTTTTCTAACAAGCACAGGATAAAAAATTTCAATTCAAATTTTATTTTTACTCTTTTATATATTAAATTAAATCAACCGTTATAGTCGAAATATCAAAACACTTGAATAAAATTTAATTGGAAATGTTTTGAAATGTTGGTCCTTATCGAGTGCCCCAGTTATACTTTTAAAATAATTCATAGCGCTAAAACTTCTTTTCACATCAGTATTTGAATATGGTAATGTTAATGGTAATAGAGCAAAAATTAAGTTTTATAAATGAAGTATTATTATTAGCTAAATTTCTTTAATTATCTACATTAATCCAAAATTGATTGATTTTTCCATTTATGTATGTACCTTAAATTTATAATGCTTCGTTCTTCTGTATTTCTTCAACTTCACCGCATTTGATATTGTATTCTTTTATAACGTCTATGTGTCTTGTATAATTTCTAGAAATATGTTCTTAACGCTTCATAAAGTTTTTTCTTACAATTTTGATACCCGCATTATGTAGCGATTTAGCTCTAAAATCAATTAATTTATTCGTGATAGCCATTTCTGCACACTAAATGAAGAAACAGAATAAAGTCTGCAACTTCAGGAAAATCGCTGACAAATTAATAAAGCCCATAATAATATCGACGGAAGTAACTTCAAATGCTCTCTAATTTTTGTTTTATTTTCTTTTGTGCTTATTTTTCTTTGTAGTTTTGTTTACAAAATGTATGAAAAAATCATAATTCGCATTTTTCATGAAGCTACTAGACTATCACAAATTAATATTTAGTCTAATTTAAAACGCACTAAAAGCACTAAACTCAAAGTAAAAAAGCACCAATTTAGTGTCTTTTTAAAAAAAGCACCAACTAGAAAAAAAATGCGCACTGTTATGACTTAAAAAGCACTAAATCTAATGCTAAAGGCACTAAATTGGCATCGCTGATGTCAGTTGAAAAAGGTGAAGTTTAACGTATGACAAATTCTATGTGCCTGGGGTTAAGGAATGTGTGTGATTTTAGATTCTAGATCATTAATGTCAGATTCTTGACCATGCTAACCCACTAAAATTTAATTGAATATGAAGTACATCATACGTTATTAAAGGCTAATACAAAAATAAGAACTTAAAAACAAAAGATGCAGCAGTGTAATTAAGCAAAAAAAAATGTTGTGGGTATACAAAGTGTTAAACACTATTCAAATGATTTCGCTAACACCCCTTTTACACACGGAAAGTTTACATTGTAAAGTCTTAATTCAGCTGGGTGAAAGACAGAGGCAAGAATACTTTCTCTTTCTGTCTTTCTCTCAGCTGAATTAAGACTTTGCAAAGTAAACTTTCCCTGTGTAAAAGGGGTATAATAATTAACTGGCTGAATGACTGAGCGGCTCATTGACTAGTGGAGTGGTGTTTTGGTGTTTCATTCCCTCAAATCATTTCTGTTAAGCTATGTACAGACCAGAGAACTGTATGAGTTGATTCACTTTCGCTATCCACTCACTTTTACAATGCATTTGTTTTGTTTTTTAACATCAATATGTAAATGATATTGCTTGCAGTGTTACCTCTATAACAACTGACTGTCATTAACTCACTCTCTTTTAAAAATCAATGAAAATTCTTGCTGTTGTTTGATTGTTTTGTGTAGCAATCAAATAACTCACAAAAGCATGTTGACTAGATGAAGTCTTAAGTTAATAAAACATGGCGTATTGATTAATAGTTTTTCGCGTATTAAAACAATTTATAAAATAAAATGGGGCTAGCTATTTTCTGTCATAGTATTACATAAAACTATATTTGTCAGAAGGGGTTTTAAGAAATATTCAAAAGAATCATACTGATTCATTGCTTTAGTGAATCATGTGAATGAATAGTGATTGCAAGCAGTGCCACGCATTTATTAACAACAGTCTCATTGATATGAATCATGCAATAGCATCATTCATTATTTTAATGTTAAGTGCTAGCTCAATATTCATTTTAGAAAATGCAAAATTATGCCGTTTGATTCGTAATCATGCAGATCACTGGTACAGACGATTGTCAAATCTGACAATGTACTGGCAATCAAAAATTGTCAGCACAAGAAATATTGTCAGTTCACACGGTTGTAATACCCCTTTTAGACACGCAAAGTTTACTTTGCAAAGTATTAATTCAGCTGTGTGAAAGACAGAGAGAGGAACACTAACTCTTTTTGTCTTTCTCCCAGCTGAATTAAGACTTTGCAAAGTAAACTTTCCCTGTCTAATAGGAGTATAAGAACATTTTACAAATTATTGCCAGACGGTTGTATGAAAATAAATTCATCTGACAAAATCGTCAGCCGAAAAATTGTCAGTTCACACGGTTATCATATGCAAAAACGGTCAGATCTGTTGTTATGCGTTGCCAGACTCAAAGCATTTGTTAGAAATTGCTAAATATCAATCGTTTGCGGTTGTGTTACATGTAAAAAGTGGACCATAAAGAAGCCACTGCAATGATTTTGTCTGCATTATTTTCTTTTATATCTTTTTTTTAGAATTAAGCCTGTGCAGTGTTACCCATAGAAAGAATTCTCTAACAACGACGCCATTGTCAGATGCATAAGCTTCGCACATTTCACAATATTAAAATATCTTACAGATATCTGGCAATAATTTTACAATGTGTTCGCACGATTGTAACATAGCGTCTACAACTGTGATTAACTCTGACATAATATTAGAGAAAACGTCGGCAGAATAACAATAATAAAATACCGATATTTCTCTTCATCTCATACAACAGGAACACGTAATTTCAGTTTTCTTATAACATTTAATTTAATGCAAATTCTCATCGAGTTAACATATTTTATTTTTTTATAATTAGTTATATTATTTTCACTTTTTCACACAAAATTTAATTTATAAATCAATTAAACACATTTAAACATATACAGCCGTATTCATAAAAAAAAGTTGATTGAGGTTTAAAATTCATATTAGTTAAAAAACGTTTTAAGGCTAAATAACGTTTTTTAAATATTGGTATTCATAATCAGTTTTTTAACTAAAAATCAATTAACTAAATTTTTTTTAAATATCGTGGCAACACTGTATTCTTTATTTGTCACTTGCATATTAGTTCTACAAAACAACGATTGTTAACTCACAAAGTACTCGTGTCTATTTTGTTTATTTGTCGGTTGTCAGAGAAATATTGTTTCTATAAAATAAAAGATATGTTCCAACTTGTATTTAATAAAATAATAAAAAAAAGTTCACAACAAATCTTTGTTAAAAGTGCTTTTTATATTATTTATTTTATTGCAGATAAAGAAGCACTAGAATAACGAGCTTTATTTTGTTTGTTTTGAGTGTTTATACATCACTAGTTAATTTTCTACAATTATACTATTTTTGTTAACACATAAAATGAGAAAACAATGACTGGGAATGGAAACTGGATCGCTCCTTTTCTTTTAAATATTCTTTGGAGTATATTTGTTATTTCGGCAATAGTTTCTATAAAAAAAAATTACATTGTTTTCTTCTAAATAACACTGGCATATGCATACATATGTACATGCATACATAAGTACATACATACATACACACATATGTACATACAGGTAAAGTTCAAAATGTAAACAAAAACGAAGCAAAATTACAACAACGTCACCTTAAAATTGGTTTAAACATGGGGGCAGTCAATTTTAAAATTTGCTGATTTACGCAAGGTTTAAAAACCGTTTTTTAAGCTGAAATTCTATTATGAATACAATTTTAGCGAATTTTGCTTAAACAATATTTGAAACGCGGTTTAAAATTTTTATGAATATGGCTGATAAAATCCCAGAATTTTGTCCAAAACATTGTTTTTCATTTATTTTAATAAACACTCACACATGCATACTAATTTACTTTCAAGTACGTGTGTTTTTTGACAGTTCATCTCATAGGATTGTTGTTATAGGATTTCTTATAACAACGCTCTCATAAAAAATCTTATAAGATTGAGATAACACTAATTTGAAGTCTACACGTAACATGATTCGCTCTGCGATTGAATTTGACGCTCTTATCTTACATATTATGTTAGGTGTTAAGTGTCTGTACATAGCTTTTTACTTAATGATTTCTCTTAATGCTTTATAGTTGGTGTGTTTAATTTAGTGTACATGTAAATCTCTTTGCTAATTCATTATTTATTATCCTAATATATTGTAATTTTCATTGGAACCCATGTTCTTTTAGTTTATTTAAGAATTTTGTATGCTCAAGTGTTTGTATTCCTTACACGCGAGTTAACATCTCTTATTTTAAGATAGTAATAACAAATCCATAAATTCAAATATAACTAAGATAGTAATAAAAGATGATAACAAATCCATAAACTCAAATGTGACTATTCTAAGCTAGAGATAAGACACACATCATAAATACAACTATTGTAACGATAAGAAACACATTTTTTCTCAAAACATGTTTTGCTGATAAGAAATGTACTAGTAACCTAAACAAAGAAAAACATATTAGAACAAAGAAAAACATATTTTGAGTTAGAACAAAGAAACATTAAACATAATTATTATTATAAATAGATATTAAGTAACACTTTGTAAAGTAGTCTTAAGAATATATTTAATAAAGAAACGCACATTTCGGTGCAGAAAAAAAGAAAATATATTTTTTTACTCATTTCCTTAAATAGGAAATTAACTGGGGGCTCAAGCCGGTCTAAGCTCTTGACCACAGCCAAATATTCTTGACATGCAAGATATTTAAATAAAATTCCACGGCTTTGAAGAAAAGCAAAACCAATCTCTGAAAAAGTGAGAAATTACCACGCTGGACCAACGTCAGAAACGGCAGAAAATATTCAATTCCTTACGATCTATGGGAAAAGACAACGACACAATGAATCAAGATATCGCAGCTTTACGAGCACAAATAGAGGTACTCACACAAACTCTACAGAATACTCAATTGAAGGTAAATACACTGGAGGCGGAACGATCTCCCCACACAATCATTACGCAGGAACAACATAGTGACTTCACACCAAATATAACTGATGCAACTCAGATAAATTTAAAAACATTCGAAGCCATACCGTGCTTCAGTGGGGATAAAAACCAATATAGATCCTGGCGGAAAAGGGCATGGACATTCATGGAAAATATCAAACAATTTTCCAACCACCCAAATTAATACACAGCATTCACGATACTGCATTCAAAAATTGTTGGAGAAGCAGCAGACATCCTCATCAACCACAATACCAAGATGAACTTTTATTCTATAATTAACAGGCTTGACTACACCTACGCAGACCAACGACCATTATATGTACTACTCGAGGAAATGAAGAAACATAAACAGGGAAGACAAACACTCTCAGAATTCCACAGCAAAATCAGCAAAGCACTGAACCTCGCACTTTCGAAGATAGAGATGTCAGGTGATCAGGGATCTGCATCCATGGCGGAATATGCAAATCAGGAAGCAGTCCGTACATTCATCACAGGACTCAACAGCAAATATACAAGCGGTACATTATATAGCCATCATCCAAAGGACCTAGAAACTGCATTTGCAATCGCAAGCACTATATACCATGACAACGCAAATATGCAGTTCGACACACTGGCTACAACACAACAATACAACCAAAAACCAAACTTTGGACCACAACGATACGAAAATAGAAGGAGGTACAATCCCAATGTACAAGCTCAATTTAATCATCAACCACAGCAGGAACCCATGGAAGTGGATAGTTCGCAACAATTTAGACGTTCAACACAATATTCCCCACATCAGCAATACAACCCATTCAGAAGGGAGCAACAACCAACAAAAAGGGATAGAATGCCTTCATCAAAAAATTATAATCAGAACAAAGTTCAACGAGTAAACCAGACGAGAGATGAAGATATACAATCACTTGTACCACACACCGAAGATACTTATGAAACCGGCAGCGCTTTTTTAGGCGAATAAACGGATTGCCATGTCTGCAGAGGCACAGGTAAATCCGTTAATATATTAATTGACACAGGTGCGACAAACAATTATATTAGTTCTAAGTGCAACATAGGAAAATCTATTCCAATAAAACCAGTTAAGGTAAAAACGCTTCACGGATACTCTTTAACGAAAGCAAAAAAAATTATTACACTATTAGGCCATAATTTAGTATTTTTGAAACTGAAGCCTTAGAAGAGTTCGATATGCTTCTCGGGGAACATGGTCTCAGAGCCATAAAAGCAGAAATTAACTTATTTGAGTATAAAATCACGTATAAATTTAAAAGAAAAGAAGAAATTAGCGAACAAAAAGTGAATTACACAGTCAATAATGACAAATATAAAAATGAAGTTGAAAATATAATGAGAATAAATGACAAAACCAACAAAATTCTGCCCTTTACAACCACTGTACAAGCTACAATTAGGACAAAATCAGAAGATCCTATTTGGGTGAAACAGTACCCGTATCCAATAGCAGACAATGAATTTATAAATAAAGAAATTCAAACATTATTAGACAACCAAATAATACAACCTAGCAAAAGCCCATACAACTCTCCAGTATGGACCGTTGCGAAAAAAGGCACAGATGAGGAAGGGAAACCAAAAAAAAAAAGTATGGTAATAGATTTTCAAAAGCTTAATGCTCAGACTATAACTGACAGGTACCCTATCCCAGATGTAGCAATGACTATTCAAAATTTAGGTAAAGCAAAAGTCTTTACAACACTAGACTTAGAGTCAGGATTTCACCAAATCTCGATAAAAAAATCAGACAGAGAAAAGACTGCATTCAGTGTGAATGGAGCAAAATACGAATTTCTTAGAATGCCATTCGGCCTAAAGAACGCACCTTCTATATTTCAGCGATGTATAGATGATATTCTGCGTCCATATATTGGTAAGTTCGCTTACGTTTATATCGACGACGTGCTTATATATTCTTCTTCGCCTGAAGAACACATGGAGCACATTCGAATAATAATAAACGCATTACACAATGCAAATATGACAATTTCTGACGAGAAATCACATTTTTTCCAAGACTCAGTAGAATATCTTGGTCACGTAATCAAACACAATAAAATAACTGTAGATCCTAGTAAGATCCAAACAATAAAGGATTATCCAATACCTAAAAATTTAAAAGAATTAAGGTCATTTTTAGGACTAGCTAGTTATTATAGGAAATTTGTACAAAACTTCGCTTCAATAGTGAAACCTCTTACTACATTCTTACGCGGAGACAATGGCGGTGTAAACAAAAAGCAAAGCACAAAAGTATTAATTAATCTAGATAAACCAGCACTCGAAGCGATAGAGAAAATTAAAGATATGTTACAAGCACAAGTCGAATTATTTCAACCAGATTTTAACAAGCCCTTCGAACTAACGACTGATGCAAGCAACTTTGCAATAGGAGCTGTACTTTCTCAGAATAAGAAACCTATTTCATTTATATCTAGAACCCTTAACCAAACCGAACAAAACTATAGCACAAACGAAAAAGAGCTTCTTGCGATCGTTTGGTCACTTCAAAAATTAAGAAATTACCTTTACGGTATAGCAGACTTAACCATTTACACGGACCACCAGTCACTTTTTTTCTATATCTGATAAAAATCCCAACACAAAATTGAAACAATGGAAAAATTTCATCGAAGAATATGGCGCTAAATTAGTATATAAACCAGGAAATCAAAACGTCGTCGCTGACGCATTGTCACGTCAACAGATTAATAATACTTCGAGTCGTTCACAACATTCAGCACAAAGTTCGCCAATCGAAAAATTGAAACGCGTGAAACAACCATTAAATGCATTTAATAATCAAATAATTATTCACTATAACACAGATAACTTAGTGCAAATATCTTCACAAAATATTTTCTCATATGCACGACACACACTTTTCTATTCAACCAAGGACGAATTATTAGACAGATTAAAACAAATAATAAACCCAAAAGTAACAAATGCTATAAAAATAGAGGAAGAAACTCTATTCCACGTCGAAGATAATATCATTTCTTCTTTTCCAAATGTAAAAATTGTAGTAGCTCAGAAAATGACAGAAGATATAGAAAACATAGATAGACAAAAAGAAATCGTAGTACTAGCACATAGACGAGCACACAGAAATTACAAAAATAACGCTCAAGAAATACATACAACGTATTTTTGGCCAACCATACGCACCATGTGTAAAAAAGAAGCACAAGACTGTGAAATCTGTCTTACAAACAAATACGAAAGAAGACCAAATAAACAACCAATTGGAGCAACACCGATTCCAAATCACGTGGGAGAACACATACACTTAGATTTATTTTATATGAACGGAAACACATACATCACCACAACTGATAAGTACTCAAAATATTGCTACATACGAGAAATTCCAAATAAGACAAACATACACAAATACATCGAAGAAATACTATCGCAAATCTATCCAAATGCTAGATTCATAATGACTGACAACGAAGCAGCATTATCAAGTATATGCGTAAAACAGGTTTATGAAAAACTACATATTGAGCATACGTTAACGCCAACATACCATTCTACAACAAACGGTCAAGTGGAACGCACTCATAGCACGCTGACCGAACTCACTAGAATCCTAGCCCAAGAACACAATTCTTCACCAGGAGACGAAATCTTTAATGCCGTTCGACAATACAACAAAACAATACACTCAGTCATTGGAGAGAAACCCGAGGACGTGTTTTTTAACCGGGGAGCACATCCCGATATTAAAGAAAAAATTGAAATAAACCAACAGAAAATACTTCTATATCACAACAAAAATCGTAAGAACATCACATACCAAGCAGGGGACGTTATATACTACAAAACGCACCGACGCAATAAAAACGTAAGGAAATACTCAAAACACATTGTAAAGGAAGATAAAGGTAACACAATAATTACAAACAAAAATATTGTTAAACATAAGGATAATATACGAGTACAAACATGCAAAGAATAATAATATTATTATATATATCCGTCGCATTCGGTAACAGACTAATAGACTTAAAAGACAAAAAATATATAATGATAGAGACTGACCCTGTATACGTTTTTCAGGACACAGCGTTCTTATACCATATGACAAACCTTTCTAGAATCTTGACACCCTACGAAAATATAGTACGATTTGCATATAATTTAGAACAAAACTCTGCAGAATATTTGTTGATAACTAAAATAGAAAATCTGAAGTCACAACTACTTCCTAGAATCTCCAGAACTAAACGTTCACTTAATTTTCTAGGATCAGCCCTCTAACTTATTACAGGAACACCTGACCACGATGACCTAATCGAAATCAAGACAGGATTGAATATGCTAATAGAAAATAATAATAAACAAAAGAAAATAAACTCTGAATTTGAAAAAATATTAGAAAGAATTAGCCCCGAATCTATTTCAGAACATTTAATACTTACCGAAGTATACAACGAACTACATTCTATCGCTACAATGATTAATTTCGTAAAAAACGGAAACTTTTATTCCGGAACTTTAAATTTAAAAGATATTCAACAAATAGTGTCTAATGAAGCGTTAGATCTACCTATAATAAATATATTAGAATATGCCGATATTAATGTTTTTTATTTTCATCACACAATTGTAAACACCTATAAATACCCATTATTAAAAACGAAATGTAAACTATTTAATTTGTATTCACTAGCATTTAAGCACGGAAAACTATTACTAGATTCTAGAATAGCAAAATGCAATAATAAATTTACCAGTATCGAAAAATGTAAAAATTATATAGGAAACTTTATATGCAGAATTAAGGCCAGCCAAATGCGAAGTGATACATGAAAATAACGCACCGCTACAAGTACTCGAAAGTGGAAACATCATTACAGATTACGAACACACCTGGAATAACGTAAAAATAAATGGACCTAAACTAATACAATTCAATTACTCAACAAATCTAGATGGAAAACAATACTACAACCACCAACAAGCACTCAAAGATGCCATACATAACCAACACGACGAACAATTACAAATAATGCGCATCTTAGAATCTAAGGGTAATTACAAATTTAACAATATCCAAGAAATATCAACGTTCCTGATACCCATCGAAGAACATCCAGTCAAATACACATTTTATTTCATATTGGGACTATGTACATTAGCATTACTAACTTATGGTATGATTAAATTCTGCGAATGCTACAGGATAAAGAAAATAGAAACACAAAGGAAAAAAATCGACGAATTATATGAAATAGAACTTCTCAAACTCCGACAGAGACAATATACAGTTTAAAACGAGGACGTTTTTTTTTAAGAAGGAGGAGAGTTAACATCTCTTATTTTAAGATAGTAATAACAAATCCATAAATTCAAATATAACTAAGATAGTAATAAAAGATGATAACAAATCCATAAACTCAAATGTAACTATTCTAAGCTAGAGATAAGACACACATCATAAATACAACTATTGTAACGATAAGAAGCACATTTTTTCTCAAAACATGTTTTGCTGATAAGAAAGGTACTAGTAACCTAAACAAAGAAAAACATATAAGAACAAAGAAAAACATATTTTGAGTTAGAACAAAGAAACATTAAACATAATTATTATTATAAATAGATATTAAGTAACACTTTGTAAAGTAGTCTTAAGAATATATTTAATAAAGAAACGCACATTTCGGTGCAGAAAAAAAGAAAATATATTTTTTTTTACTCATTTCCTTAAATAGGAAATTAACTCGCGCTTTCCGTGAAAGAGGTGAGTGACATACATATTTAAAACACAAACACTTAAAATACTATTTGTTTATGGATGCTTGGTATTTTTTTTTTAAATATTAGTTAAACTTTTACTAATTTTTTTATGATCGTAAACACACCCTTAGAATTAAAGTATTGCGGCAACGTTAGTAGTTTTTGCTTCACTCCGTTAATAGCAAAAAGTGTTGTTTTGTTTTAGAGAAAAAAAGCTTTTAAATATAACACGCATTGATTAATACAAGCTTTTCGAAATGCTTTAATATATCTATGTACATATCGGGGTCGCACAGTAGCACGTGTCAAGTGAATAGGGCATTACTTGGGCATAATAGTGTGACGGATGCAAATCTGCAACCACTAATAACCTAGGGTTTACACGTGCAAGTGCAAGTTCGAAAAACTCAATACACTCAAACTCTTTTACTAACACATCTACACTTTCGGCACTTGCAGCCTACTTCCAACTCAACTGCCAAGGAATTTTACAAGACAGTTACTTGTTGAACTTGTAGCAAGTAAATGGAAAGTTAGTTAACAGTGTTGGCCTATTAATAGTTTAGCACAAATTAACTGGATTTCAATGTAGTGTTAAGTGAGATTTTACTCATTTTAAATACATTTAAAAGCTAATTTAATAATTTTTTTTCTCAAATATTCATAAATCGAGCAGTTTATTAATTTTTTAGACATAAATAACATTGAAACAATACGAATAAAGTTCAACACTATCTGGTTCCCTTAAAATTAAAATTTTTTATGTTATGGACAACTCTGCACTAAAAGGCAAACATGGAAGTTGCAAGACAGTCGGGCATTTGTGAGAAATTTTCGTTGATAATACGTACACAGAGCTTGCATGCAAGGCACTTGCATATGTAAACGCAGGGTAACGGTCTAGCGATCAATGTACACTTACCTGCCTTCACTAACAGCAGACACACACTTCTAAGGATATTACTACTTTTTATGGAATTCGTATTCTTACGCAATTTTAACAAGTAAGAGTGCTACATTCGGCTGTACCGAATCTTATATACCCTTCACCGAGGTACATACACATGCAAACATATCTGTTTTGTGAAAAAATTTTATTGTTTGCTATAGTGTAATTTTTAGCTAGTGACCAGTATTTTACGATTAAGGAATTTGATTCAAATATTTTATTTTGGATATAAGCAATAGTTGAATATTTTATTCTACACTCGTATTTAAGAAATATTTTACATTCACCCTTATTCCAGTCAACATCGACGTCACATCAATACAATACCAAAAAATTGGGGCTTGTTTAATCGCTCTCGAGATGTTCAAAGATCCTGCTGCTGGTTAATAACACTAAGACTATTTTATATTTTCCCTTATTTAATAATATTTGATGTTGCAAAACTTTTTAGTATCTCAATTTAAACATCCCGTTGAAAAATTTATCGCGGTATTATTCCTACAGATTTTTTTTTAAATTTGTCCAGCAGAAAGGAGAAGTTCCAGGGATATAAAATGGAACATTTCCTTTAATTTATTATATAGTTATGACCAGGGAAACCAGAAATTTGCTCTAAAAAAAGTGTTTTATGCGCATTCAATATGCACTAAAAACTTAAAAATATGCGCTAAAGAGTTAACAAATATGCTCTTAAAAATAAAATAAATTGGTTTATTTGTAAATGAAAATATATTTTTAGTTCAAAACTTTAACATTTGAAGTGCATGTTAAAACAAAACTACCATACAAATTTTTACTAAAACAAATAATTCAAATTAATTTGTATTAGATGCTCTAATAACAATTTAACTTAAATTTCAAGAGATCACGATATCATAATTCACGCTTTTTAACTGTATTTTGGATAAATAAGACAAAATTTTCATTTATAATTTTTATTGCAATAAATCACTAAATATTGACCTAGAATTTCAAATAAAATCGTTTCTAAGTTTCTGTCAATGTTCCTTACACCTCTACTCGGGGCAGAGTCCGTCACAAATAGCAAAACTGAATTTGTATTGAAACTAACGTCCGTAAAACTGCGTGTATAAGAAATATGTATACATTACATGGAATATTGGAACAGAGACTTAGATGGCGAACAATAAAAAACCCAGATAGCGCCTTAAAAATTATTTTTTAAAACTTAAAATTTTATTTCGGAAATGAAATAATATATAAAAAAATCTATAAAGTGTCAAAATATGCCCGAAAAGCGTATATTATGGTCTAAAAATTAGAAAATATGCTAAAAATATGCGTGTAAGACCGATATATGCAAAAACATGCTCTAAAGGGTAAAATATGCACTAACAAATCGATGCCAAAATTCATAAAAAAATCTGAAACGGATAAATATATTGTCCCCGCATTAATACGTCACACAAGAAAAAACATGCAATTGCATATTTGCGGTTTCCCTAGTTATGACCCATCTTTAGCAATAAATTTTAGTTTTATCTCCATGTACTAAAAATTAATAAGAACTCGTTACAAGATGTTAAGGAAAGACCATCGGTTTGCAACATAACTATGCTGAAAGCATAATAAGCAACATGGCACAAAAATTCGTTTATATTTAATTAGATGTCTATAAACAATTTAGCACATAAAAAAATTTTGAGTAATGATCTTCCTAAAACATGTTATATGTTTAACTGAAAAAAAATATAATTTTTGGTTCTTTGTTTACCCATTTTTTTTTTCAATGTCCAACCCTGGAACCATACTTTTGATTTTTTTGTTTTTTAATGCTAATTTATTTCTTTCTAAAATATAGAATATATTTAATTACCAAAGAAAGTTTATAAGTTTAAGTTTAAGTTTAGTACTCCTTTTATATGAAAGAACATAAAAATTATTTTAAACTGGTTTAAAATATTAGAACTTTATGACACTTAGCACACCCTTGTGAATACCCCAATTATTTATTGTTTCTGGATTGTTTTATTCGGGCAAAAGTATTATTTCATTTTTTCCAATATTATCCAATCAAAAATAACAATAAAAAATTCGGCCAATATAATGTTTAAACATGACATGTAATTTGCTATTCAAGTTTTTTTTTTCAACTACTAAACGATAATTGTTGTTTTTACTTTCATTTTCAATTTAGATTTAAGTTTTTTTTTTCTGAACCTTTTTCTCTTTTTCAATATGTTTCAACGTTTTTTAAAATAATTTACACGAGTCTAACAACAGTCCGAACGTGACAAGGCATTAATGTAGACATAAAAATCTTTTCCAAGCAGAAATACTTCATAAAATAAAAGAAATAAATAGAAGCAGCAGTAAAAAACAATGTAAAACCTTAAAAAAGTTTCTGGGATAAAAAACAAAACACATTTTTTAACTTCTTGTGGTTAGAAAAGTAAGGAATTGTTTTTTTTTTATTATTTTAACTTGGCTTCGAAGTACATACAGTCGCTCAAAAAAAATAATGCTCACTTATTAATTTTTCAAAAAATAAAAATACACATTCCTTAAAAGGTTGTGCTATATATAGGGTGGCGCAGAATGAGCTATATGGTTTAAATGGTTTATAACTTTTTTATTTATGCGATTATTACAATTTTTTTTAATACAGTATATTATTGGGGAATTTTTTGCAATTAGCTTTAAAAAATGATATCCTGTTTGTGATGTCCGTTTTCTGCTTCGCACTTACGTGCTCTTTTTAGTGGGAGAGAGAGAGTATACATCTCATTGCATAACTTTTCGCAAAATTTTGGGTGTAAAGCTATGTACAGACGGTTGTCAGATCTTACAATATTGCCAGTAAATTGTGCTAAAAATTTCTTATAACCGTGTGAACTTGCAATTTTTGTCAGACGACGTTGCCAGAAAAAGCATTTTCAGTCCATTGCAAGACTAGCAACTGACAACATATTGTCAGACATCGTACAATCGTGTGAACACATTGTAAAATTATTGCCAGATATTTGTCAGACATTTTAATATTGTCAGATATGCGAAGTTCATGCATCTGACAATGGCGTCATTGTAAGATAATTCTTTCTATGGGCAATACTGCACACGCTTGATTTTAGAGAAAAAGTTTATAATAAAAGATATGCAGACAAAATCATTGCAATTGCTTCTTATGGTCCATAATTATTTATACTGTCACTTTTTACATTTAACACAAACGATAAATATTTATTAATGGCCAACAAATGGTTTAAGTCTGGCAACGCATAACAACAGATCGAACAATTTGTGCATATCACAACCGTGTGAACTGACAATTTTTCTACTGACGATTTTGTCAGATGAATTTATTGTCATACAACCGTCTGGCAATAAATTGTAAGATTTTCTGACATCCGTTTGAACTGACAAGAAATATTATGCTGGCAATTTTCGATTGCCAGTACATTGTCAGCACATTGCCAGATCTGACAATATTGTAAGATCTGACAATCGTCAGTACATAGCTTAATGCCCATGATTTCATTTCGAATGTTGGTGTTAGTTGGAGTATGGTCAGGGATGATAAAGTTGGTACAATTGTACTTTTTTGGTACAATTCAAATCAAAAAAGTACTTTGGTACCCCCGTGACTCATTTAGTACTATTTGAAAAATTTGCGAGACTATGGGCCAATTTCACCAACTTATTTAAATATCAATTCATATTTAAAAATAATTTTTCCATACAAAAATTAATCAAAATCGACATTTAAATATGAATTGATATTTAAATAGAGTTGGTGAAATTGGCCCTATCCCTTGTTTTTTCACACAAAAAATAAATCGGATCATTTCAGTAACCCGCAAGCCATAGCACAATTGTGCGGATGAAAATCACATACATGCTTATGCTCTTTCATTAAGTCGTCACTGAGCAAGCGACGAATTAAATTGTGCACGCATGTATTAATTTTTTCCTGGTTTTTTGTTTAATTTTTTGAGCCAACGGAATGAAATTAAAGTTCAAATTTTATAAATTTATACAGCAACAAAAAAATTTAAATAATTATGGAAGCTAAGAAATATTTCGTGATAAAACATGCTTTTTGCAATATGCAATTAATTTTATGTTATGAAACAGTTAAAAATAAGACATTTTAATAGTATCCACAAAACTGTGAATAAATTTAATTTGACTGTATAAACACTCATTGTTGAATGGATTATTACATTTTTAGTTTTTAGTTAAGCTTTTGTCTAAATTGCTTATTTACAAAAAAAAATCAAACAATTAATAACCACATCATGTATTTTAAATTATAAAACTTTTCTTCAAGTGCAAGTTTATTTTACTCTCTCGTATGAATCCGTCATACGTTATACTTCGCCTTTTTCAACTGACATTATCGAAACGACGGAGAAGGTTTGCACAATGAGTACTTTATTAACGGAAGCATTTGAACAGCTTCAATAGGTTGATTCTCCATATTATTTATTAAATTCAAAATTTTTTATTTATTTCGTTTATTTCTTTTGCTTAATTTTATTTTTGCTGCCACAAAACACAAAAACCTAATTCAGAACATACGAAAAAAATCAACCAATATCTGTTAAACTACTCAACGTAAGCAAAAAGTTAAAAGTTGACCAGTTTTTGTACTTTGCCTTGACGGACACGTACTGAATGTAACAGCCCTCATAAGAAACCATATATTTCAACTTAGCTGTCAGTTGATAAAGGCGAAGTTTAACGCATGACGGATTCATTGTGCCCCGGCCTTAACATAAATAAAACATGTTGCTGTTTATTTAATATGTATCGTAACGTACGTGGGGTAGAAATCTACAGAAAATAGATTTCTACGTCAACTTCTCTCTTAGATACATACACACACACGTATAAAGCAAAGAGAAATACAATAACAGCTGACACGTTCGCTGGCAACCTCACATTTTTACTAATTATCATCCAGAATTAAACGATACGACCACTTCAAAAGTAAAACGATACGAATAGACTAAATCTACCACAACAGTGATTTAAAATTTAAATTTTAAGAACTACATCTAACTTCACCGGTATTTCGTTCTCAATGTGATAGCATCGTCTTCATTTATTTTATCTATTGTATTATTCTTTTATCTAATTTTTCGACCTTTTTTATATATTTAATTAAACACTTTTTTTGAGCTTTATTTCTGCTTTTATTTATATTTTATTTGATCAATATTTCGTTAACCTTCGGTTAACTTCTTCAAAAGAACTAAAAACAATACATATGAAATTTCTTTTACCTCTATATATATAAAACATGTGTGAAAATAAGTTAAAAGTACATATTTTGTGAATTTAATAAGAACAAATTTAATATCAAAATACAAAAAATAGGACTCGTACGTTAATTATTTACAAATTTATGATTTTTGTCGTCCTAAATTCTTAAATCGAACACTGTGCAGCGCACAGAGGGGTATTTGGCCAATCTAGCCGGACAAAATTATTTTTCATCTTATTTTACTTCTTACAAATCCCTTATTGAGTCTATATTGATAAAATTGCTTTTCACTGAATAACTTGATGATTTTTATTAAATATATCGTCAGCTAAAACGCAAAAGGGCGTAATTGCAAAAAATACAAAACAAAGGTATAGGGTGTTTTTTTGAGGGGTATAGAACTTCGAATTGAAATAAAACACAAGAAAATCGTTTTAATGTCCATCAATTTGGCTTTATTGGAAGGATAATTTTATGCCATTAATGTTTAAATATGATTTCGGGCATGTGGCCGCCGCGGCTGGCTCGAATAAAGCTAATTCTACAGGTCCAATTTTCAACCACTTTTTCGAGCATATGGGGCCGTATGTTGGCAATAACGCCACGAATGTTGGCTTTCAAGTCCCCTAACGTTTCTGGTTTGTTGGCGTAGACGAGCGACTTCACATATCCCCAAAGAAAATAATCCAATGGTGTCAAATCACACGATCTTGGTGGCCAATTGTCAGGTCCATTCCGCGAAATTATGCGCTCATCGAATGTTTCCTTCAATAAATCGATTGTGACGTGCGCTGTGTGGCATGTAGCGCCGTCTTGTTGGAACCACAACTCATCCACATTCATGCCATCCAATTCGGGAACAAAATAGTCGGTTAGTCGGCTCCAATTGCTGTGCACAGTGGCGAATCGATTCATTCGGGTCCTCTTCAACACTTCGCTCTACAGCGGCAATTGTTTCTTCGGTGCGCACTGTTCGACGTCTCTGCGGATGCGTATTATCACATAGAGTAAACGTAGTGCGAAAACGATCCATGGTTAACCGAATTAATTGCTCTGATGGACGATTATGTCGACCATAAAATGGACGGAGCTTGCGGTAAACTTCGCGAACTGAACCATTATTTTCGAAATAAATTTGCACGATTTGCAAGCGTTGTTCTTCTGTCAACCTGTTCATGATGAAATGGCAAACCAAACTAAATATTAATCACTTGACAGCTGACAAAATGGCCGCCAGTTAAAAAAGTGATGCCAACTTAAAGTTCTATACCTCAATAAAAACCACCCGTTATATATATATTTATATATATTGAAGAAGTTAACAAAATATTGATCAAATAAAATATAAATAAAAGCAGACCTAAAGCTCAAAAAAATAGTTTAATTAAATCTATTGTTTTATTATAAAATTTGTAAGAAATAAAAAACTTATTATATTAATATCATATCAATCGTTTAAGTGATTAAATTAAATGAAGCTAGGTATGCTACATATGTATGTATACATACATATATATGTAAACGATTAAAATTTACTTTGAAATGAAAAACTTTATATATCTAGAAATGAAATTAAAAGTTGTATAGTTACGGATTTTAAAAGAAATGTTAGACAGTTTTATATAATCTTTTGCGAAACTAAATAAAGTAAAGTTTTTTTAACCTGGCTAACAAAATTCACTCCCGAAAATGTTAGTACCTTTCCTAGTAAAAAATATTCCCAAAATAAAATGGAAATTATGATAGTATAAATAACGAATTTCGAGCTTTGAAAAATTAATTTGATGAGCTAATGTTTCCGTAGCTTTCAAAAGTCGAAATACCCTAACTCGTATTTGTTACCAAATTGAGTTTTTGAGTGATTCCAATACATTTCAACAATTATTTGTGCTAAGACCTTTTTGCTTGAGACCAACGGTATGTATTTACTGCCTCTTCCACTGTCTCTAAATCTAATAATTTTTTCCTCGCATGTTTGGCCATCTTCTCGAAAATCCTTTTCATTTGATACCAATATCATGAAAGTGATAAGTGTACAAAAAAAAATTAAAATCAGTTTCTGATTTTTATTTCTGCTCAAAAAAAATAATAAATTCAGTGAAGTGCGACTTTGACCCGCGCACGAAGGGTTCCGTACGGACACTACATATATAATTCAATATGAACTTTACCCTATAAAATATAGTTTTGGCATCTTTTTTCGTTTTTGAGTTTTTTCCGGTTTGAACCTTTTTTAGTTTTGGAGTTTTTCGGTTTTCACGTTTTTTTTAATTTGGAACTTTTTTCACGTTTATTCGATTTTTGGGATTTTTTCATTTTGGCGAGTTTTTTCGTTTTGGCGATTTTTTTTGGATTTTGCGATTTATTTTGGTGTTAGAATTTTTTAGTTTTTGCGCCTTTTTCGCGTTTGCCGATTTTTTTTCGGTTTTTGGTGTTTTTTTTTTCATTTTGGCGATTTTTTCGGATTTTGCGATTTATTTTAGTGTTAGATTTTTTTTAATTTTGGCGATGTTTTTCGATTTTTTGTGATTTTTTTCGGATAGGCGATTTTATAATATTTGGATTTTTTAGTTTTACCGTTTTTGAAAATTTCAAGAGTTTGCCTCTTGCGGTTTCCAAGATACAGCAAATTGTCAGAATTACATTAAATGATAAAACACCCTTAAATTTAAATTTAGGGCCTGTCCCACGATGTCACCAACGTTCGACAACCATGGCTTTTGATATAAGAAATGTGAGTCTGTGAGTCAATAATGAACACTACCAAAACAAAAATACGTAACAAAAAGCAATATGACTTGTTGGAAGCACTTCTTAGAATAAGCACACACTTTAAAAATAATTCAATTTGTTGTGAAAAATTTAATCCTTCTGCTGAAATGCTAAGCTTTTTAATACAAGTATTTCAATTCTGTAGTTTTTGAAATGGTAAACTTTGGTTAAAAGTTGTTTATACTTGTGTATATTAAACAATGTGTAATTTTTTCTTTACAATTTTTAAAAGTGCAAATTAAATTAATCAGCCCAATTATGAATAACAATTAGCCGGGAGTTTTTTCCCTTTCCCATTCCTCCTATTATGAATTAAAATTTCCCCGGGAAAAAACTCCCCGAGAAAAAAGGAGGTATTCTAAACATAAAGAAGAGGTATCAAAAATCCCCGAGAAATAAGTAGGTATTATAAATATGAGGGAGAGGGAGAACTTTGAGAGTTTTCTCCCAAACATTTTGAAGAGAACAAATGCAAAAGTTTAAAAATCAAATTAATAAATGTTATAAAACAATGATAAGCACCGGAATGGTATATTTCTCTTTTGTTTTAGGCGTTTTTATGCAAGCCCTGCTCACATCAACTTCAAAAACATGAAATACTTCTGCCTTTAGAAAAAATAAAATAAAATAAATACTTAAACAATAAAATTACACGCCTCCTTTCACATAGTTCACATAGCATGTAAATGGAAGATTTGTTTTCCTCTAATATCAAGAACGATAGGAAAAACTGAAATTACAAATTCCTTTGTACATACAGTCATTGGAAATTTAATTCACTCGCATCTGCACCTGGGTATTTTTAGCTCCATTTTCTCAGCATTAAGTTATTCCGCATGGTTGTATATGGTTACGCTTTTAATTTTATTTTTTATTTAAGCAAAAAAGATATTTATATTAACACACAATCTTATTGGCAATGAAAACTAAAATTTTTATTAAATTTCTATTGCTGAACTCTTGCTTTATTACAGAATAAAATGTAAATATAAAACAGCTGATCCAGATTTTACTCTCTCCCGTATTTGCTTATTCCCCGGCAATTTAGAATAGGAGGAATATTCCCCGGAAACAAATGATAGGGAAAAGAAAAAAACTCCCCGGGAATATTCATAATTGGGCTGAATATAAATGTTAATATAACTATCGATATATCTGAATTTTATTGAATAAATATGTTATTTTTGTCATTATTTCTTAAATAAAATTAAAAAATTTAATTTTTTTTCACAGAAGAAAAAATTGTAATCAAAAAATACCAATTTGGGGATTTTCGTGGATGTTTCCTCGAAATATTTCTCGAAAATATTTATTAAAAAAAGGGGTTTTAATAATTTTTCAATTTTTTAATAAATGGGGGTTTTATTTTAACGTACCGTATCGTAGGGTTTACAATATGTAAGTAAGTTTCAGAAAAAGAAAAAAACATATAGACAAAATCACAACAACTTAACGAAAGAGAAAACAATACATAGAGAGGTTCAATGAACAATAATTAATCAAGGGACCTTTACACTAGTGAACAATAAGGGACCTTTACACTATGCGCGTAAACATCCCGCCCCCCTTGCTATACTGCAGCAAAGAGGGTTAAGGATAACGCGGGCCTATCATAGGGAGTTATTAAATAAAAATATTCTTCAAAAAATAATTCATCATAGATATTTACATTTATGTATATGACTTCAGGGAAAAATTATAAAAAATATAAAATATAATAATAAATAATAAAAAAATAATGCAAAATACCTAAAAAATTTAAACAATTTGCCCGGACATCACGTTGACGACAATAGTCGCCGGCTGATTCGCTCCAGTGAATTGGTGCTGTTGTCGTTGGGTTGAAGGGGGTTGAGGTTGTAGTAGTTGTGGTTGTTGAGGGTGTGCACATTGATGGCATGGCTTGGCAGTCTTGGCCTTACCGCGTTTTTTAGTCCTCCTTTTATTCTTTATTGAGGGTTTTTGCGTTGGTTGTGGGTCGGAGGTTTTTGCCTTGTAGCGATGGAGTAAGGTGTGGTGCTCGGCCTTGCACTCAAGGCACCGTTCCCGGCTTGTGCACCTGTCTTTCATGTGCGAATGTGCAAGGCAGTTGAAACAATATTTAAATTTTTTCACTGTCTCCCACCGTTCCTTCACCGTCATCTTCCTAAACCGATAACATTTTCGCAATGCGTGTTCGCTTTTGCACAACCGGCAGTCGCGGAATCGTTCAGCACGAGTGCTTTTGGCGTCCGAAGCAGAAGTCGATGGACCTTCAACAGGTGTACGGTGTACCTCAAGGCGACGGGATGCACTAGACATTGTACTAGAAAAGGGCAAAATAGAAAAAAAGGGAAAACGAAAAAAGAATTAGTGAGTTTCTGAATTGGGTAAGAGAACAAGCTTCACGATAGGCCGGGTGAAAACGCCTGAAGCTGTTCTCACGTCCGCTGTACGAACTTTAGAGTCATGTCCCACGTAAGTCTTTTCTATTCGTCCGAGTCGCCATTCGTTAGGGGGTAAATTATCCTGACGGACAACTACCAAGTCGCCTACTTCAAAATCTTTCTGAGGGTATTTCCATTTCACTCGACGATGAAGTTCTTTGAGGTACTCTTCTTTCCACCGCTGGGCAAAATGATGGTGAAGAATTTTAAGCTTTTGCCACCTATTGGCAACACTCAAAGAGAGATCAGCATGATCGGGTTCAGGTGGTGACAGAATAGGCGCACCAATCGGGAACTGACCTGGCGTTAGGGGAACTAAGTCAGAGGGATCATCAGTCATGGCAGTTAACGGTCTTGAATTCAGGCAAGCTTCTATACGGGTTAACATAGTTGTAAATTCTTCAAAGGTAAACTTCTGAGCCCCAGAAATTTTACGTAAATGAGTTTTGACGCTCTTTACGCCGGCTTCCCATAAGCCGCCCATATGAGGAGCACCGGGGGGAATGAAATGCCATTCAACAGGCTGAAAACTCTTCCGTACAAGTACCTTCCGCTTGATTTCGGATAAAAACTGTTTTCGGTCAACCTCGAGTAAATTAGCAGCACCGACAAATGCAGTTCCGTTGTCAGAATATAAATGAGAAGGGCACCCACGACGTGAGAAAAAACGAGCAAAGGCTGCAAGGAATGTTTCCGTCGACATATCACCAGTTGCTTCTAAATGAATAGCCTTTGTGGCAAAGCAAACAAAAACTAAAACATAGCCTTTTGTAACTCTGCAACCCCTACCAATGTAGGATTTTATGTCGAATGGACCTGCGAAATCTAAGCCGGTATGGGTGAACAGTCTCGACATAGAGCATCGTTCAGGGGGTAATGCAGCCATAATTTGCTGACCGGACTTTTTTCGGTAAATAGTACATTACTTACAGTTATGAATTGCTGTACGGATCAGATTTTTTAACTTAGGGACCCAGAATTCACTTCTAATTAAACGGAGCATTAATGAATGTCCTCCATGAGCAGAGCACTTGTGCACATGTTCAACAAATAAGCGAGTAAAGCGGGCAGAATATGGTAAAATTTTTGGATATCGCTCATCATATGTTAAGCCATGTGATCTAGCCAATCGACCATTAATTCTGACAAAACCATTTGAATCGATAAAAGGGTTTAGCGTTAGTAGACTGCTCTTTGTAGACAGTGGTATACCCTTTGAGAGTGGGGTATATTCGGGTATAAAATTTCGCTGACACATTAAAATCAAGCGATCTCGAGTGAATTTTACTTCAGACTGGGTTAAATCTAAAGTGTCATACAAGAAATTTCGAGTCTTCAAATACTTTAAGCACCTGAACATATATGAAATAATGCGCATTGCGCGGGGTAAATCTGAGAAACATTCCAGTATGTCGTACGGGGTTTCGAGCTGAACTGAAAACGACTGAACTTCAAGGTGTTGGTGTTCACTAGGGGTATATTGTGGCCAGCACTCTCGCGGTTGTCTTAACCATGCAGGGCCATGCCACCAAAGAGAATTATCAATTAAATCTCGTGCAAGAGTTCCACGGCTTGCCAAATCGGCGGGGTTGTTCTTGGAATCTACATGTGACCAATTCTCATTACCATGGCACATGGGTTTTTTTAGCCAGGATAAAACAATAGTAGAATCAGTCCATAGATAAATCTTACTCCTGTCTAGATTTAATTGGGTACATAATGATTCTACCATTTTTGCCATCAAAGCCGCTCCGCATAGCTCTAATCGGGGTAATGTTTCAGCTTTTACGGGAGCTACCTTCGTTTTTGACGCGAGTAAATGCGTCGTAATTGCTTGGGGTGATATATTTCGAATATAAAGCGCAGCGCCGTATGCCTTTTCCGAGGCGTCGCAAAACGCATGAAGTTCAAAATCATTTTCTGGAAGAAAATTAACCCATCTTGGAATATTAATTTTCTCAACATTACTGTAGTCGTTTAAAAATGCGCGCCATTGAGATAGGGTTAGGGGGTGCAAGCTTTTACCCCAGTCTGTCTCGTCTTTCCAGATTTGTTGCATTATGATTTTGGCTACAACAATTTTTGGTGAGAACCATCCTGCAGGGTCAAACAATTTCGCTATTTCGGACAAGACGGACCGTTTCGTGACAATGTCCTGGCGTGGCTGCGATGTGAGTTTGAAATAGAAGCTATCCTTATTAGCATCCCATCGCAAGCCTAGGGTTTTTGTAGTACTGGCATCCGAAAATTTTAAGAAGTCTGCATCAAGCAGATTCTCCCGGGGTAAGTCTTCTAAAAGTCGTAAATGATTGGCTGTCCACTTTCGTAAAACAAAACCAGCCGAACCAAGAACATGGGTTAGTTCATTACGTCTCTTAAAAGCGTCTTCTAGTTCATGTGATCCAGCAAGAACATCATCAACATATATTGGAGTTCTCAAAATTTCGGACGCCGCAGGACTTATGGGTTTACAATCGTCAGCCAATTGCAAAAGAGTACGAATCGCTAAGTACGGTGCGCAGTTCACTCCGAACGTGACCGTGCTAAGCTCATAGTCCTTAACTTCAGCTTCAGGACTATCACGAAACAGAATCCGCTGATATTGGGTTTGATTGGGATGAACTAGTATCTGACGATACATTTTCTCAATATCGGCATTAAAAACATACCGGAAGAAACGCCACCGCAGCAGCAAAACGGTAAGGTCTGTCTGTAAGACAGGGCCTGGGTACAATACACTATTTAGGCTCACGCCATTGGAGGAAGGGTTTGAAGCGTTAAATACTACTCGGAGTTTCGTGGTTACACTATCGGGTTTAAACACTGCATGATGAGGTAAATAATACTTATCTACAGTGGAATCAGGGTGCTTGACGGCTTTAATGTGTCCCATTGTGAAATACTCGCGAACTACATTGTAATATTGTGACTTTAATTCAGGGTTTTTCAATAAACGTGCCTCATTGCGCACAAACTGGGAAAAGGCGATTTTCCGAGAATCCCCTAATATCAATTCATTTGAGAATTCTCGACGAAATGGGAGAGAGACTACATACCGGCCATCGGGATTTTTATAAGTCGTAGCCTGGTAAAGTTTCTCACAATATTTATCATCTTCCGATAAGTGGGTCGCTTGTGGAACTTCTTCAAGTTCCCAAAATCGAGCGAGTTGAGTATTTAACTCGAGATGGGTGCAAAACGATGCTACGGAGTGTGAGGGTTGAGGCTGGGAAACTTCACCTGTGATGATCCACCCGAACACGGTTCTCTGGGCGATCAAGTTACCATTTGGATGTATTTTAACATCCGTAGTTAAAATTTTGGGATACACATTTCCTCCAAAAAGTATATCCATACGGGTACACATGACATCGGTCAATGTAATGTCGGGGAAGGATGAAGTTATAATATCGGAGATATTATATGAAGGTAACTGACCGGTGATTTTTTCTACGACATACGCAGACACTTTCAATTTGAAGGTGGGGTCAATCGGAGAACTGACTGTTAGATTGCACATGGTAGAGGATTTACCAGCTAAACAGTCCATCATTCCTGTAACACTTGTCAATGGTACAGAAAATGTGGGAAGAGCGAGCTTCCTTTGTAATCTTCTTGAAATAAAAGTGCCTTGTGAACCAGGGTCAACTAGGGCTCGGGCTGCACATCTAATGTCATTTATATGCACTATGCAAACTGTTGAGCCTAAAATCACTGTTTGATTTAGATTAGAATTTAGATGTGCAGTATAAGTATGTAAATTACGAGCCGCGGCAAAAGTTGAGGGGTTGAAATCGAGTGGGGATTGAGAATGACTGCTACCTGGATTTACAATTGGGTTAATTGTGGATTGTGATGACACTGCAGTCGTACTAGAAGCTATAGGAAGTTGGGGTGAATTACTGATAGATATATGTGATCTTCCGTCTCTATGAAGTAAAGAGTGATGCTTTTGCTTACAAAGTGAGCAGACATGAACACTTTTACAGTTTCTGAACTCATGTGATGTTGCCAAACAGTTTGAGCAACACTTTAGACACTTCACTGTTGACATGCGTTCATCAACACTCTGACTCAAAAATCTGGGACAAAGTCTAATGGGGTGAGACCCTTGACAAAGAAAACAACGACAAACTGTTGGAGTAGAACTGGTTTTTGTCGCAAAACTTTGAATTTTTCTATTATCATTAGATGATTTTTTAGCAGCGTTACAAATGGGGTTATTTCGCATGTTGGCAGTAGTGGGGTATTTGTTCAGGTTTTGAACAGGGTTTGAATGGGACTGCCGTATGTCAGAAATCGATTCGAGGGTTTTGAAATGCGCTGTTAAAAAAGCATCCATATCAGTCCATTTAGGGGATATTTTAAGTTTCTTAGATTGTTCCCAAAGACTCAGAGTGTTTTCGGGTAACTTTGTTGCACAAATATATACCAGCATTACATGGTAGAATATTTCAGGGGTGACTTCAAGGAGAGAAAGATTCGTAATGCAATCATTTATCGTTCGTTGCAAGTTTTTAATATTCGCGCTAGATTCTTGCGAAATCGGTTTAATATTTAATAGAGCTCGAAGCTGTTCGTTTATGAGGGCATCTTTATTTTCATATGTGTCAACCAACTTTTTCCATGCGACTTCATAGCCATCGTTGGTCAGTGGCACAGTGTGTATGGTATCATGTGCATCTTAAGCAGTTTTTTGCAATAGATAGTACAATTTCTGTACTGGAGTCAACCGGGGGTTATTACCATACAAAGCGGAGAACATATCCCGAAATGAGGGCCAGCTCTTATAATCTCCATAAAATATTGGGGTGTCGCAAGGGGTAAATTAATTATAGGCGCGGATTGCGCTATTGACCTCTCGACCTGCACCGCCACTTTAAGTTGTTCTAGGAGACCAGTTATAAGAGACATCCCCCGAGTGTAAGTACCATAAGAATTAAGATACTTAACTTTCAATTCTTTAACCTGAGGATCTTTAACCTTGGCGGCTTCAATCAATAAAGAGTCGTATGTTGACCGAACAGCTTCCCATAACCGATTAAGCTCTTTTTCATGACTATTTACAGAACCGAGTTGGTGTTCCGCTAGTGGTATAGAAGCAATATATGCCTCAAATTCTGCCAAACGATCGGCATTGCGGATCAACGTAGTCATGTCCATTTTTGATCTCAAATTGTAGTGGGAAATTTTAAGTTTATTTAAAAAAAAAAAAGTACACGTAAAATTATTTGAGATGAATCAAACCGATAAATTTCCGTTTCCGAATAAAAGAACGATAAAGAATTTTTTTTTTGTTAAATTAATTATCGCGAGGAAATTTGCGAAAATTGTATAAATAAATTTTTTTTTTTTTTAAACGAAAAAAAGTTATTGGGCGTGGTAATGGGTTCAAAAAATTTTTGAAATAAATTTATATGAATATGAATTCAAATTAAATATAGTAGTATAGGGTAAAAATAATATAAAACAAAGTTAGTTTCACACTTAGATTCCCCTTTCAATAATTTGGGTAAAATTTCAAAGAAAAACTCGGGTTAAAATTTGAGAAATCGGTAAAATGTTGGATTAAAATTAATTAAATAAGGATTACTCTAAAGTGTGAAAACGCTTTGTTTAATAAAAAAAGTATAAAAAATGGTTTAAACACTAGTACTGCACTGAATTAGGCACGGGTATCCACAACGGGTTAATCGAATACGTTATATTCGGTTAAAATTGTTTGTTAATGGGAAATTTATTAATAAAATTGTACTAATTATTTATTAAATAGAGTGTAATTAAAACGCGAGTAAAATCTCACTTTAATAAAATAAATTATTTAGCAATCGTTTTTTTTTATTCGATTAAAAAAAAGTTGCAGCACTAGTGAAGGTTGTGTGTGTGTGACAGTATAAAGTAAAAAAAAAACAAAGCAAACCAAAAACCAACAAACACAAAGTAATTTAGTGGTTGTTTCTCTTGTAAAAGAGTATATACGTACATATGTATATACAAACAATCCAAACTAATGATTAATCACTGGGTTCACTTTTATGAAATAATAACACTAAATTTTATTATGTATTATTATTATTATTATTTTAATTATGCCACTGCATCAAGAAAATAAAAATTTATAACACCAAAATTAAATAATTTCTTTCTCGCGTTCGTTGGCTTTTGTTGTTTTTGGTTTTAATAATGCACTTGTAATTATTAAAAGTAACGAGTAAAACTTTTGTTGTTCTATTTTGAGCGAAACAATTTATAAAAAAGAATAATGCACAAATTAGGCGCGTACATATGTATGTAATATATATGTAGGCATGTACATATGTATGTAGATATGTATAGATTTAAAGAAATGTAACAAACTGTATTAACAAGTATATACATTTATATGTATATAATACATATATGTACATATGTATGTTTATGTTTTTCGACATCTTTCTTTATCTTCTTTAAAAATTTAATGTTTTTACATACATACATACGCACACACAAATTAAAACTGTGATGTGAAAATGGGTAAAAAATTTATGCACTTTTACTTTTCAAACTATGTTTTACCGACGGCAAATTGAATATTTAGAAATTGTCGCTCTTTTTATGTCACACACTTTATTTTTTAATTGCACAAAAAAATAAAAATAAATGCACACAACTAACCTTTTCTTATTAATTTGACTTGCTATGGGGTTTAAAATAAGGGGTTGATATCCACTTTTCCGTATTCCGGGAGATGCAACGATGATCCTGGAATTAAATATATTTTCTTGAAAATATTTCAAGGACTCGGGGGTCTAATCCAGCTCGAAGGACCAAATATTTCTCGAAAATATTTATTAAAAAAAGGGGTTTTAATAATTTTTCAATTTTTTAATAAATGGGGGTTTTATTTTAACGTACCGTATCGTAGGGCTTACAATATGTAAGTAAGTTTCAGAAAAAGAAAAAAACATATAGACAAAATCACAACAACTTAACGAAAGAGAAAACAAAACATAGAAAGGTTCAATGAACAATAATTAATCAAGGGACCTTTACACTAGTGAACAATAAGGGACCTTTACACTATGCGCGTAAACAGTGGATGACAAATCAAAAATTGGGGATAAGCTCTAGAAAAAAACTGGCAACACTGCATACAACGTATGTATACATTAGAGACCTGCGTAAACAGTCTTTAAATGTAAATACGTCATGATTTTTAAATGTATTCACGTCGCATGTATTATACTAAACCAATAATAAATGCTGTCATACTATAAGCGAAGCACGATGGATGTATTGGTGTACGTGTATGTCAGTGTTAACAAGCGATGTCGCCAAGACAGCTAGTTTGTAACAAACACTCAAAAGAAGTACTGTTGATTAGAGTATGCTTGTTATTTTTCATATCATACGCGTGAGCGTGTGTGTAATATGTAGATGGTAATCTATTATGTGATTAACCGCATACAACTAATGTTAATGCATGTGTGTGCCTTTGCATGTGCGCAGAAAAATAAAAGATCATACACACATACATGCATGACGTATGTACACGCGCTCACGCGTAGAAAGAAGCAAGTATCACAAATTCTTCCGTCACGAAGTGTTTTCTTCTTTTCTCTTATGCCTACAATACTGAAACAAATTTCTTGCAAACAGTGTTGTTAACGTTTGTTTTATAAGATTTCGCTGTAGTAAAGCATTTGAAAAATCCCTCATGTCTTGAAAGTTCTTATAAGATATCTTGTGCAGGACACTAGTATACATTGTATATACAGAAGTCTTGATTTAGCTGCCTTTTGTTTAAGTGCTTTTTGGACTTAACTGTCTAAACTGATAAATTTCTGTCACTATTCTTTAAAATCCCATACAAAATCGTTTCTTAAGTTCTTTTTTAACTTCACTGTGTATACATGCGCATTTAACAAATTTTTTGGTAGTTTTAAATTATTCTCATATAAAAAATTTAAGTTAGCTGCACACATTAAAAAAATGTTGCTACATGAGTGTGCAACCATGTATGTGTATAAAACTGAAGTAAAAAAGTGTATACCTGCACATTTAGGCAGATAAGTACATTTAAGATAACAGCAGTTTGGACTTATCTTTAGAAAACGTCGTGCAAAGTTAATTGTGCAGCTAAGTCAAAATTACTGTACATATGTATGTATGTATGTATATAGATACATTTTAACACCATTGGTAATAAAAATAATATTAGCTATTAAGCTTAGTTTAGACGATATGTTGAATCAGCATATTTATGCTGAAAATTTTGTTACAAGTGCCTGCATATCGTTTTTATATAAAGGGTGTTTTTTTATTGAGGTATAGAACTTTAAGTTGGCATCACTTTTTTAACTGGCGGCCATTTTGTCAGCTGTCAAGTGATTAATATGTAGTTTGGTTTGCCATTTCATCATGAACAGGTTGACAAAAGAACAACGCTTGCAAATCGTGCAAATTTATTTCGAAAATAATGGTTCAGTTCGCGAAGTTTACCGCAAGCTCCGTCCATTTTATGGTCGACATAATCGTCCATCAGAGCAATTAATTCGGTTAACCATGGATCGTTTTCGCACTACGTTTACTCTATGTGATAATACGTATCCGCAGAGACGTCGAACACTGCGCACCGAAGAAACAATTGCCGCTGTAGAGCAAAGTGTTGAAGAGGACCCGAATGAATCGATTCACCACCGTGCACAGCAATTGGAGCTTTGTCCATCAACTTTATGGAAGATTTTGCGCAAAGATCTTGGCTTGCGACCTTACAAGATCCAGCTTGTGCAAGAATTAAAGCCGCGAGACCATGCAATGCGTCGTGATTTTGGTGTATGGGCCGAAAATGAGATTGATCTCGATGCTGATTTTCATCGCAAAATTTTGTTCAGTGATGAGGCTCATTTTTGGTTGAATGGCTACGTCAACAAGCAAAATTGCCGCATTTGGAGTGAAGAGAATCCACATGAAACCCTTGAGACGCCATTACATCCACAAAAACTGACTGTTTGGTGTGCTCTATGGGCTGGTGGAGTCATTGGGCCATACTTCTTCCGAAATAATGCTGGAGAGTCAGTTACCGTTAATGGAGACCGGTATAGAGCCATGATAACCGACTATTTTGTTCCCGAATTGGATGGCATGAATGTGGATGAGTTGTGGTTCCAACAAGACGGCGCTACATGCCACACAGCGCACGTCACAATCGATTTATTGAAGGAAACATTCGATGAGCGCATAATTTCGCGGAATGGACCTGTCAATTGGCCACCAAGATCGTGTGATTTGACACCATTGGATTATTTTCTTTGGGGATATGTGAAGTCGCTCGTCTACGCCAACAAACCAGAAACGTTAGGCGACTTGGAAGCCAACATTCGTGGCGTTATTGCCAACATACGGCCCCATATGCTCGAAAAAGTGGTTGAAAATTGGACCTGTAGAATTGGCTTTATTCGAGCCAGCCGCGGCGGCCACATGCCCGAAATCATATTTAAACATTAATGGCATAAAATTATCCTTCCAATAAAGCCAAATTGATGGACATTAAAACGATTTTCTTGTGTTTTATTTCAATTCGAAGTTCTATACCTCTAAAAAAACCACCCGTTATATTTATATTTCCGAAAATTATTATTTCATTTGCTGCACAAATATATTTTTTAAACTTATCTAATAATAAAAAAAACAAGAAATTGTATCCATTGAAAAAACAAACATAAATATCTTAATTCGATTTGAATAAATACAGAGTCCAATAGGTTTTATTTATTGA
The DNA here is from genome assembly GCA_949987645.1 of Tachina grossa. Classification (NCBI taxonomy): domain Eukaryota; kingdom Metazoa; phylum Arthropoda; class Insecta; order Diptera; family Tachinidae; genus Tachina; species Tachina grossa. The sequence continues at coordinate 76,224,360 of OX465275.1, read as the reverse complement.
ATTCAAGTCTTGACATTTTTTTTGTAATTATTACTGTATATTATTTCATACATATTTTTTATTACTATTAGTTTATTTATTATTATTCAATTTAATTATTATTACCACATTTATTATTAAACACTATGTATTTAGCACGTCTTCTCTTTCCAAATTCACTTAATACACTGCTGTGAACGACGATTATTAAAATGTTTTCTTTTCTACAAATTGGATACTCCCGTTAGACACATTAAACTGTTGTTGTAAACAATGATCAAACAAAGAACTGAAAAAAACTTCGAACTTTTGATCCGAGTTCTGTACGAAATCTTGCAGATATTTCTGCACAAGCAAAATATAAAAACCATTATAAAATCTATCAGCAGTCTGCAAGCTTTCGTGCAGATATTTCTTAACAAATGAATATGAAAAATTCCTCCAAGGTTTCTATCTGAAGATCGAACGAAATCCTGCAGACATTTCAGCATAAGCAAAATATAAAATTCCTCGAAATTTCGTTAACAATTTTAACGAACTCTGTACGATATGTCGAAAGACTTACGAATTTGTACAGAATTGTCTTATATCAGACAAAATCTGTAAGTTTGGTTGGCTGGGCATACATAAGTATGTTCGCTAAACTCATCTTTTTTCTTTTTGGGAAAAGGTAATGCTTTTTTCATGGAATTAGAAGGTGTCTTACAATTTCTGATAAAGAGATTAGAAAAAAACTGATTTTCTCTAATCAAAAGCGTTAAAAATCGAATTATTTATTGAACGACGTAAAAAAGCATTAAATACCATCTTTTTAAAATACGTCACAAAAAGAGATAAAAATTTATAAGTTTGTAGTGTGTGTATGTGTATCTGTTTGTTTTTACGAGTCCACGTACAGACCAAACGGCTGGACCGATTTTGGTTTATTTTTTTCTGTTTGAAAGGTGACGTGATCGAAAGTGTTCTTAGCTATGTTCAAAGAAAATCGGTCCAGCCGCTTAGAAGGTATCACATCGTTTTTAGATATTAATATATACTGTTAGATCTGTGTGTCTTTGACGCCGTAGCTCCCGAACGGCTTGACCGATTTTAATTTGCTTTGTTTTCGTTTGAAAGTTGACATGATCGTATATCTTCTAATTTAAACTTGAAGAAAATCGGTCTAGTCGATTGGAAGTTATCTTAAATTTTCTATATATTACTTTACTATCTTCTTTTTTGCGATTCTGCTACTTCAATAGTATTAGTGGAATATAGAGTTCTTAACTTATACTACAGCGTCAACTGCGGCAAAGTTTCTTAAAATTTTCAAGTTTTGTTATTAATATTTCTAAATCTGTTACTGAAATCATATGTTTTTCTTGTGTAATGAATAATTTTTCGTTTGTTAATAAAAAAACTTATACACATACGTGTCGTTTTTTGCAAACTTTTTTAAGATTATTCGAATATATTTTTTTATTCTTTGTTCGTTCGAATATTCGAACAAAAGTACAAAATTATTCGTCTGTTCGAACAAGAAAAAAAATCATGAAATTTCATTCGAACAAATATAAAACGCGAATAATTAACAACACTAGTATGCATATGCGCCGCAAGGCTAAAGGCTCAGTTAGCCGACTGTAATGTAATGTAACTGTAACGTAGAAAACAGCTGATCGATATTTTTATATGATAAGCAGGTTACGTTACATTACATCTCTATAACCATTTTCATTACTTTTCACATAACAATCTCGATCAGCTGTTTCTTGCTGTTGCTGTTACTTTACATTACAGTCGGCTAACTGAGTCTTAAGCCCAGCCACGGATAGTTTTTTTTTAATGTAAATACACGTTTTGTTGCATTTGTACCCTGCAGAAAAACGAACTAGTGTTCAACTAGTATTTTTCTAGTACAGAAATCACCACCACTAGTTCCCAACTGTAAACTTTCCTATACTATCTTAATGCTCAAATTAGCATTGAGCGTGTTTAGAAAACTACTAGTACCATTAGTACTAGTTTAGGACTAGTTTATTACCAGTTCTTTTGTAAAGAAAAACTCTATAAAGTTTGTGCTTTTATTCCTTTGTTATAACAAAGTGACAGCTGCTACTTAAAATTAGCAATTGTTTATCAAATTTCAGAAATACAAAAGGGTAATTATAATTATTTTTAGATCAAGCTAAAATTTTAGTAATTATATGATACCAATTTTCATACAGTACAAGGGCTCTGTTAGACAGTAAAAATTTATTTTGCAATGTGGTGCCTTGGAACTACTTCATATACTAGTACTCATCAGCACTAGTAATTTTACACAACAAGTTTAACCCTTTTTACACTAGTTCTTGTTATTCTAGTAATTATACTAGTAGCTTTTAGACAATTATCGCCTATTCACCTGTAGGGTACCTACAAACACACACAAACACGCAAGCAAAATCAAATATACCTTAAAGTGAATCAAATAATAACTGAAAAGGTAAAAACAATAAACGATTTGCATAATATGAACTCAGCGTCCAGGCGATCGATTAACGGCTCACAGCAGAATTTCATCGGCGTTTTTTATCGCCGGGGGCCATCGTATAAATTAATCGGCACAGGTCTTCGGAAGTAAACAAAACATAATTTATCTGGATTTTGTAGCTATTTGGTAAGTTTTGCAATATGTTATTATATTTTATTATTGCTGTTTTTAACAATAAAATATATCTTTACACATATGTACAAATGGATTCAACAGAAGAAATTGATGCAACGGCAGAATTTTGAGACATAGAGTTCAAGGAATGCGAACTATTTAAAGAGTAACAGCCGGCAAAAAAGATCCGGAAAACTTACACGCAAATAAAACCAAAAGTGGTGTGCGAATGGTGTCACGAAGACATATTAAAATTGATTCATGGTGTTGAAGAAAGCCCGATGCTTTGAGACGTGAGTTCTCCCTAAAATATCGGCATGGCAGGAAATAGCGGACTTCATAGGAGCACGAACAGCGGATGAGTGAAAAGCGAACATATGTATAAATGTGAAAGTTTGTATATTTGTTACTCATAGAACTGTACAAGCAATAGCCCTCTGGCGACATTATTTATGTTTTTTTATTGATTTTAATAAATTTTATTGCAAAAATTATATTTGCAAGTAAATAAGTTGAATAATTAAAAAGCATTGTCAAACTCACTAATTTCACAAACAAAAATGTTTATACGACTCAGCATATACAGCACCACATAAAATTCAACATATCGTATAGACACAAAAATCGTATGCTGTGTCATATGTTGAAATTTCATTTGCTGACATATGTTGACATCAAAAAATTTGCTACTATCAACATATCGTATAAACGTCTAACATATCAAATATGCTGCCATAGGAATTTGCTGCTTGTTTTGGTCATATGGGTGACAGCATACATATGCTGATTCAACATATCGTCTAAACTCACCCTGCAGTCAGACTGGGGCCAAGTGTCTCTATGTCAACACTAAAATTCTAGTAGTAGTTACATTGTCTACAATTTCTCTTCTATTCTCAGTATAAAAGAAATAGAGAAAACAGATGTGGTGTATTTCTGGTGGATTTTGCAACCACTTGTCAATATACATAAATTTGTACGTACGTAAGGTAGAGAAATGTACCAGTAAATGTCTGGTTGGTGTCTTCATGTTCACATAAGAACTATGAATTCACTACCTAGTCAATTGTTTTAGTGTTACTAGTAGATTTTCAATGACAAGCACATGCTAAATGTCTATAGCATAAAGTATTGTATGGGGAATAATTGTAGAGTAGTAGTGGTGACAAAGTCAAAAGTAACTCAGTACATTTTCACTATTCGCACTTTCTGCAGGGAAGCTTTAGACAAAAGAACGCATTCATGCATAGGTACATATGTATGTAGGTATGTATGCATGGAAAAACAGAATAAAAATTACTTTCATTGAAAATGTTTTCCTTTTCACATATCTAGTTTTTCTTTTAAACTTAACTAGCAGAAAAAATGTTTTGTAAAAGAATTGCACGAGTTGCACACTAAAACACATACTACATGTACACACTAACACTATAGTGAATATGTTCATTGATTCATTTAAACTTCCTGCAAACCCAGTTGACCAAGACTTTCGTTAATGATATCGATTTCGAATATATCTCGAACATTTATCGTGTACAGCTATCGATAATGACACTAAAAAAGGAATCGAAAAAAGTTATCCTGTCGCTCAGTTTTGTTCCAAAAACATTCGATTTCGTGGGTTCGCTACGAATATAAAAAGTGTGAGAATAAAGAACTAATTTCGATATCGCAAAACGGCAGCAGAAAAAGCAAAAAAGTGGTTTTCTAGTTTTATATATTTATTTTAACTTACTTGTTTTATTTATTTAGACTAGCGCACATCCACTATTACATCATGGCAAATTCTATCCTCTTCCATTATTGCACATATGTATGTGCCCTTAATTATGAAAGTGGTCTAAGTCATGCGTATTTTTGCATCGAAATATTAAATGGATCTTAGAAAAACGTCAATAAATATTTAATAAATTTTATATATTTTCATATTAACCGAGACTAGAACAGCTTTAAATTAAAATATTGCATAATATAAAAATAATTTTTGATTTGTTCGAATGCAATCTACTAAATATCTCGACCAAAGAAATATATGACTTAGACCACTTTCATAATTAAGGGCACATAAGTAGGTATGTGTTTTTTCTTATTTTTTAACTAGCGCACATCCACTCGGCTACCGTCACACATTCGGGAAACTATCGAGAGAAGTGTGAAGCTTTAGCGAATAATCGAATTATTTAAAATTGTGAACAAATATCAGAAAGTTATATTTCGAACTTTTTTTTTCTTTAAGCCTGGTACTCTGTTCACAATTTCGTGAGAAATGCTGTCAAACTACATATGAAAGTATTTAGTATGAAATATTTGCGAAATAAATTCGCAAAAGTAGTACTCTGTTCTTGTTGTGAAAAACACGTAAAATCATGTCTTTCCATGCAAAATTAGTCTGGCATCATTTTAGTTTAGCTGCGAAACAACATGAGCAGTGCTTTTTTCGCACGGAATTTTAACAATGTTGCATACTTTCAAGCAATAAAAGGGAGAAATTTATTAAAAAAACCGCGAGTTGGGCTACATTTAGTACATGTCAAATTTTTCACGCGAAATAATAAATGGTGCTGAAAATTTTTCACAACTTTGAACAGAGTACCAGGCTTTAGTGAGCATTCGTTTATATCTTATCTCAGGTCAACTGTGTAGAGGAGCGCAGTCAGATGGGGGTATTTGTGTCTTAAGCTTAAATTAGACGTGACATAGCCATAACCAAACCAAAATTCAATTGGTTTCTACGGTGAGAGTTATGGCGCTATGGCGAGTCACCTATAATCAAATACAGTGTTAGTTTGGTTCCAACGGCTGTTTTCTATGGCTATGGTTATGTCACGTCTGATTGAGCCTTTAATTGGGAATTCCAAATTTTACTTAGCTAGTTATTCTTGCGTGGATTAGGGATAGGGATAGGGATTTGAAGATTTTAATTTTTTTTTGGAGGTATGCAATAACGAGTTAGGAAATAATTTCCTATTACATATTATAATAAAATTTAATATTTCTTTATTAATATTGCTTCAGTATTATATTATTATTATAGGCATTATATTATTATTTAATTAGTATTATGTAAGTAAATATATCAAAAACTGGCTTTCGTCAATAAAGATTTTCCCATTCATGTGTTGGCAGTTATATATTTGCTCATTGCCGGAAGTCCTCGAAATAAAATTTGGTCACAGGTTTCTGATGATAATAAAATACAACAACTTTAAATAGTTCAGCATCGTTAGTTGAAAGTGTTTTATGAGGTGTGCGAAGTGGAGACCTTCAATAAATATAGAATTTTCAACATGCAGATTAAAATTATTTGAAAAATGTATCAATTTAAAAAAAAAGATAAAGCCGAATTCATACTAGGTGATCTCGTTTGAGCCGATGATTATCAGCTGCTAATTTCTCTGGGATCAAATGAAGCAAAATGTTCAGAAATATTTTGACAGCAGGAAATTGTACACTAATAAATAGTTATAAACTCTTTTCTGCGGTGTTGCATTTACTTTTAAAATGAGTTCACCTGTCATGAATTTACTTTGCTATAGACCACACAGAGCTGATAGCAGTGGAAAATATTTTGGAGGAATACTCAATCCGAGAACAGATTACTGTCTCGTCCATGATTTGGTATATTACATGCCAAACATGGAGCTGTTTGGGTGAAAATATATTTGAAGATATAGCACAACTGACTGATATGTACAGTTTGAAGTCTTTAAATAAGTTATGCCTTACTATGAGCAAGTCAACTAATATCTGGACTGCATAGTGTACTTGGGACAGGTGACCCTAGTACGGCGATTAACCATCAGAAGCAGCAGCTGTTGAATGGCAACACCACCTAGAAGGTATTGATAAAACATCTAGAACCCTTCAGTGATTATGGCAGCAACTGCTCATCTAAAATAACATACACCGACTGTGATTGTAGCATCAGTTCTCATAAGTCGGAGGCTAAAGCGAAGTTCGCAGTCAAATACCATTAGGTTCTTACTGGCTGATGGCAAGCATTTTTAGTCACTTTGAACGGTGTTGTCATTCATTAAACCCTCTGAGTCATATCAGCTTTGCCAACCAATGTCCATAGTAGGTTAGATTAAAAAGAGCAGCAATTAGTATTTACTGAATCCGTTTCGGATTACTCTTATGCTTTTATAGCTCTTAAGAGTGATGATTTTTTAAGTCTATATCTAATGTTATTATGCTTAACAAATTCCGAAGTGTTGGCCTTTTTGAGCCAAGAATCTTTTTTGAATTTTCCCACTTTGCGTTTCAATGGGGAATTTCGGTCTGTCTTGTTCTATAGCCCATTGTTTGAGGTTTTATACTATGATGTCATTCAGTAATGATTCCATCTTTGCAAGCTTGTCCGCCTCACAGTTTCCAGCGACAACCTGATGTTCTGCAATCCATATTATCTCAATGTCCCTACTATACCTGCCCTTAGTAACACTAACAATCCACCGATCAGAAATAGAAATTTCATCCCGAAAGGTTTTCTATAATCTTTTGAACTTTCAAGGTAACCCTTCACGCTTACCAGTAGCGTAGCAAAGCTAATTCCTTTAAAAAATATAAGCACATTTTTTAATACGAAACTGCAGTAATTGGGAAGTAGTTCGTAAATTTCGTGAGTAACCGGATTAATGTAATTCAGACTGAAGTCAGCAGGGTTGTCCCATCTTTTATTTCTAAAGGACACCAATTCGTGTAAAAAGTTAATTTTAAAATTTGTTACACTTTTCAGCCATTTTTCTTATCTGCTTTCAAGGAGACAGTTCTATAGCTTGCTGCTGGTATAATGTCACATGTCAGTATGTCAGTGGTCATATTTGACACTCTAAGTCTAAATGAAATATTGCTGTATTTTGATAAACTTAATCTTTAACCTATCAGTCTTATAGAATTGCCTAAATATCTTAATCCTGCTTCACTGTGCAGTGATGTTATAAGGATGTGTATTCCGCGAGTATTGTGTAGAAAAAAAATCTTATTACAATAGACCCAATAACGGTAACAAATACAAAGACACATACATATATACGCACATAAATCAAAGCTGGCAACTAAGAGAACACCGAGAGAAATGTATACGCGTATGTGTTTAATTTGTACAAAGGCCGGGGCACAATGAATCCGTCATTCGTTAAACTTCGCCTTTTTCAACTGACAGCTAAGTTACATGTATGAGGGCTGTTACATTCAGCACGTGTCCGTCAAAGTACAAAAACTGGTAAACTTTTAACTTTTTGCGTACGTTGAGCAGTTTGCAAGATATTGGTTGGTTTTTTGATATGTTCTGAATTCGGTTTTTGTATTTTGTGGCAGCAAAAATAAAATTAAACAAAAGAAATAAACGAAATGAATAAAAAAATTTGCGTTAATAAATTAAATGGAGCATCAATCTATTGAAGCTGTTAAAATGCTTCCGTCAATAAAGTACTCATTGTGCCAACCTTCTCCGTCGTTTCGATAATGTCAGTTGAAAAAAGCAAGGTATAACGTATAGCGGATTCATTGTGCCCCGGCCTTAAGAAGCCGATTGATGTTCGGCACTCTTGTGCTACTTTTTGCAGCTTTGACATAAATGGATACATTTACCTACTTGGAAGTCAGGTTTGCCATTTTAGCACTTTAAGTGCTAGATTTAGCACGATTTTCCTTCGTTTAGGACTAAAGATTTTGAAAATAATGTTAAGTGCTAGTTTAGCTCTTTTTTAAAACTATTTGGCATTTGCACTTTTTTGTTTCATCAAATTTAAAAATTTTCCATAGATAATTCCTTAAGACAAATGGTTATCAAAGTTATTTATCTTTATTAAGTGTTTAGTATAACAGGAGTCATATAATTAACCGCTCTGGGTACAGATACATATATTAAAGTACACCATTTGAAATACTAAATAAACAAAACTTGTTTTAAGTTTTATTCTTTTTAAGAGCTTATAGTGTTAATAAGGTTTTTGATCAGCTTAATTAAAAGTACAGTCAAAGCTAAAGTGGGCCCAAGACTTTAGTTTTAGTCGGTTATACGATTATGTTTCAGTAAAACTATACAACGTGTGCAATTGGTATATCTGTTAATTTTTTTAAATTAATTATTCTATTTAATACTCTTAAAATTTTTTCTGTCTTGGTATTCCATTCGCAGTTGAATTCAAAATTTATAAATTAAATTTTTCAAGAGGCCTATACATACAATATTATTGAATATATTATTATTCATATCGTTGGAGTTACGTAAAAGCGTCAAATCTCACACAATTTATGAAACACCATTGATATTATTGTCGGTTTGACCATACTATGGAATAATTGATACAAACCTTTCAAAAAATATGGCGAAATTTTTCTCACAGTAAAAAATTTAACATAATAGTATATAATTTTACTAAAACATAACACAATATAATTCTATTTTCTGTGTTATGAAAAAATGTATTGTGCCACTTATGAATACTCGTATGATACCTGTATATCATTATCATTAACATTAGCGATGATGTAGAATACAAAAAATTCACAATTTCATCGCAAGTGTATAGGCCGCTTAAGAAATAAGAGAAACTAAAAATGAAAACTGATTTTAGCATTTTGTTGTGTGTGCCGTAGAACATATTATGCTATGTTCAGACGGCAACATGAACCACTTGGTTCGCTCTCTGAACCACGATTGCGAACCATGCCGTTCAAACGACAATTTCGTGGTTCGTTTTGACAAATCTTTTTGATGCAATGATGCCAACCTACCCATAGTTTCTAACTTAATATTTAAGTACATAATTAGCTAATTTTGACTTAAAATTAAATTTTTTTAGGTACGATTTCATTTTTTCAATGGTCAATTAATGTTCTTATTAAATTACGTTGAAAGTACGACAGCACTAGAAAATTTCCAAATACTATTGAACGCTTTGTCTCTGTCCAGACTTGCAATTTTTGTTGCAGAAATTCTTGAGTTTATTGGTGAGAGGGGTAAGAAGATTAGGGAGGGGTACACAGTTACATGTGCTCTGCAATTCTCTTTTGATTTGAAATTCGTAATTGTTAATTTCAAGTTGCTAGTTGTATTTGACGTGATTTATAATTTTATTTCTTCAGTTGTATGAGAACCAAAAATATTAGAAAAAGCAAATATAAGTGTTAATTTTTCAGGAAAATTTGTGGTGTAATAGAATTTTTTAATGCATAATTGAAAAACTAGAATTTCATAATGTGGACACTTATGCAATTTCAAAGCAAAATTTTAAGAAATTCCAGCAACAAAAATTGCAAGTCTGAACTGAACTGACTTTCCAAAAAAAATAAGCAAAACATGCAGAAAATCATAATTGCATCATATAAATTTTATGAAAACAAACGAACGTCATAATACATTTTTCTATTTATTTATTCCATGATATGAAACTATGTATTGTCCTATATATTTATGAAATTTGAACGAAATTCTTTTTAATACGAGCACATGATATTTTCAACACGACCACATGATGTTTATGTGTATGTTTTCAATAAACACACACGCATAAAAACATATGGTACACTCATAAAGCTTAAGTGGTATTATATTACACAAGGTTGGGAATTTACATATTATGTAAATATGCACTCAAAAACACAATTTCGTATTTAAATATAACTTAAAAGTAATTACAATTTGGTTACCAACTCAAAATATGGGTATTAGCACTTTTCGGGCTAGATTTAACAAGAATTCAGTCACTCAAAACGCGAAAAAAAATGTTTGGTCCCAAAAAAGGAGTGAATTAGTACTTTTTATAATTATCTTTCAGAACTTTTTTTACTTTTTGTCCAATATGTATATAAGTTATAATCTTTGTGCACTTTTTCTGCCTTTAATCTAATAATATCGACTTTTTACTCATTTAATTTTGCTAGTTTGCTTTATTAATTTAAAAAAGAAGAAGACTATAGAATAATCTTTAATTTCTTCCAAATTTTTTGTGCTTTGATAAAAACAGATAATGTATGTTTTAGGAAGAGTGAGAAATCGAAATTTTATTTTAAAGCGACCAATTTTATATTGTTACGAAAATGGCCGTAGACAAAGTTAAGCAGCATTACACAAAAATATTCCAACAGGGTTAATGTAAGTGTTACGCGAAAATATTCCTACAGGGTCAATGCAAAGAATAATCTAGAATAGTAGCAAATAACTAAATAAGCATGCGTAGCATATACAAGCTTGGTTACACGTAAACAAGCAAAAGCAACAACAAAAATCGCCTGCTTATTAAGAAGATTCACATATTTACACACATACATACATGCTAATTCAAACGAAAGGCAAAAGGCAAACAACCAACACGTATTGCTTAGTTAATGTTGTACACACGTATGCATATACACATGTATGTACATAGTTACCACATGAACTTAATTATGCACTTTGTAAACAGCATATAAGATGATAATGATCGTCTAGATATTGCTTGAAACTTCTAGTGGTATTTGTGTGAAGTATAAAAAAGCGGTGACGCATCCCATGAGTTAGTTAGTTGCGAGTCAGTTATAGTTTTATTGAGAACGAGTTGCAGTTGTGAGTCTGTTGCGAACAAGTCAGTTGCGAACAAGTCAGTTGATAATTAAGTTGTGAGTTAATAATAGTCTGCGATACAGTGGTGAGTTGATAGTTAAGAGCAGTCTGTGCTTTACAACACGTGAGTTGGGAAAAGGAGAAACTATAGGACAGTCTATAGCGACAGCAAAGTCTGTTGAGGACTTGAGATTATTGTGGAGTCTATCGTGTCGACTGGAGTAAAGGGAACAGCGCAGCGAATAGACGTGTGTAAGGGTATAAGTAAAGCCAGTGAGTCTTTATTGGTGTATCAACTGTGAGTGTCGGCAGAGTGAGTGTCGTGTGTGACGAGCAGCAGACAAAAAAGGTATTGGTGTATCATCTGTCAGTGACGGCAGAGTGAGTCTCGTAAGTGACGAGCAGCAGACAAAGAGGTGTCACGCGAATACTACCGCAGCCAGCAAAGACACGTGCGTAAACGACAGCGAGGAAGGCGTGCGGAAACCAGTTGTGAATATTTGTGTGTAATTTATTAGTTTAAGTTGCATTAGTTTATATATGTAAGCTCTTGATTAATTTAGTTTAAGTGTATTTGTAAATAAAACTTGTATCATTCTTAACCCTAATTACTACACCCGTGTCTTGTATTCATTTGCAAATCTTCGGGTCCACGAAAAAGCGTTTTTAAAGAGAGAAAAATGTAACAATATGTATGTACTTATGTAAACGTAGATACATACATATGTATATATACTTCTATTATATATATATATATATATATATATACATATATATATATATATATATATATATATACATATATATATATATATATATATATATATAATGTAATGTAATGTAATGTATAATGTAATATCTCAAGCTATGTATGTGTTGATCTCATGATTTTCTAATAAATTATTATTATTTATTTTTCTTTAAATGCTTGTTTATTATTTATTGTATCTTCAAATATGAGGTGCTGCTATAGCTAAAGCTGTTAATGCAACAAAGAATGCAAAAAATCAACTTGATGAAGCAATTAGACATAATAGAGCGATGGGATCTATAGCAGTTGGAAAGGGACTTTACTTAAAACCATATAAAAAGGGTTATGGTTTAGTTTACAAAGAGGAATCAAAAAACTCTTAGAGATGCTACGAACAGACCACTATATGATGTGGACATAAACCGTTTCTCTATAAATATTCCATATTTTAGAGGAGTTTTCATGTTGAATACTCTACCAAAACGAACAAAGAAAATAGAATGTGGAATAATCAATTTAGACGTATCAACAGGACCTGGGTAGCATATTATAAAAACAACAATGAAAAAGAATATTTCGACAGCTTTGGAAACTTACAACCTCCTTCGGAAGTAGTCAAATATCTTGGTAGAAATATAAAATACAACTATAATCAACATCAGAATTTCACTACATTTACCTGTGGTCATTTATGTCTTAAATTTCTTTATGAAATAACTGAAAATATTAAATAAAAAAGCACAAACATTTATATTTTACAAAACTCTTTCATGTATTTTTATTTATAATTTAAAATAAAAATTATTATATATTTTTGCCAAATTGGAAATTGGGAATTTCGAATTAGAAATTCACTCAGCTCGCTTTCAACAATTAAGCTTTGTTCACCTTCTCTACTTAAGCAATAGGATCCGCTCGAGAGTTCTTTAATTTCAGCATCGGTTAAAGCATTATATCGCTTTGGGAGGAACATTATGTGGTTTTCCATTTCAAATTTTAGTGTTGGCCCACATTTTGTTGTTACTCTTGATTCTTTTCGAATGGTGTATTTAGTTGATGTCTCAAGCTCCTTTATGTGGATTAAGGTTTTATTTTTTAGTAAATTAAATTTTGATGTTAGATTTGTTGTAGACTCCATTTTTGTTTTATTTATTTATTTTTTTTTTATTTACTTCTCCGCACTTTGAATGTTTAACTGAAAATGATCTTAAAAGTAGCGATGACGACTTCAAGAAGGCTAATCGAAAAAATTGGCAAAACGAAAAAAAAGCACTACAACCTTAAAACTAAAAGTATGTGCTGTAAAAAAAAGAAGTATGAAATAAAGATGATGGTATAGATATTTTAAATATCAAAAGATAGTACTTTAAAAATTTAAAGAGCAAATTAGTCTTTAAGAAACCTTCAAACAATCATCATTCATTAATTTATCGGCAACCAATTTATAAGAGATTTTGAAAGCTTCAGGCTTTTTGATCATTGGGAGATGATCAAATTTTTTCAAAATATGCTGGATGAGAACGAAGAATATGGTATCATGGAAGATGAAGACAACACAGAAGGACACTTCAAAAGCTGTCCTTGGTATAATCCTGAGTGTGAGGAAGGACCAGATACTTGCAGATGTACAATATATTTTTTGCGTAAAAGTATATTAGAAAATTTAATAATTGGATATTATGAAATGTTTCCGTCATTATAATAAAAATAAATAAAATTAAATTAAAATGTATTATTAATATAAATAAGATTAAATTAAATTATTCCTTGTTGTGTGTTATTTTTTAAAGGAAATTTAGGATTCATCTATTCGAATATAAAATAACAGAAACTTGTATGTAGTGAAAAATATAAGGACTTATCCTAGACAATCGGATTGTTTCTCTTTATGAAAAAATCTAATGAAATTTAATGGAATTTCATAACATTGTGAAATTCAATTTGTCATGTGCATAACTTTTCAAAGAAAACAAGACTGTATATGTTTAAGCGACATGAAAACAAGACTGTGCATGCTTAAACGATATGGAAACAAGACTGTGCATGTTTAAGCGTCATGAAAACAAGACTGTGCATGTCTAAGCGATATGAAAACAAGACTGTACATGTTTAAGCGACATGAAAACAAGAATTTGCAAATAAGCAAAAACAAAATTTTTTTTGATCTAGCGAAGTAAAGCTAATGAAGAAATAAAAACCATTCACATAATTAATTCTTTTTCCAATATTTTATTTAAAATTTTTTCTTAAAAATTCATACACATATTTAACTAATGTATGTAGATACCCAGAAAAAAATTAGACAAAAATTCTCTATTTCAAGTAGTAAAATGTGAAAAGAAGGTGTGGTACATTAGAAGAAAAAAAAAATAAATATATAGACTGACTGACCAACTAAAACGTACACTCTGTCCGATGGACACACAAAGCACACTTAAACATTTCAGAAATATAGACACAACACGTTGAACTTTAATAAAATGAGAAAAAAAATCATATAGAACGTCAAATGAAAGCCATAGGTAATAGCCCTTCATAAAATAAACATATTCATATGTACCTTATTAATGTAAACATATTATCAGTATAAAGCAACAGAACTTTCGTCAAACAAAGTCATCTTGTATCCTAGAGGAACCGTCGAAAGGGTATACCTAAAGTCTCTGAAAACCACTTCGTTTTCTGATGATCGCTTTTAAACAAGAAAATAAGTTTGTTCATTATGACTAATTTAAAAGTACATTTAAATTCAGTCTCATATCCGATCTTAACTGCATCAGAATTTAAGAAAAAAGCTCCTTTTATTCTATTGAATAAAATTTTAATTTAAAACAGTAAGCAAAGATATCAGCTTCAACTTCAAATGATTTCATCACAAAAAAAAAAAAAACTAGTGATTGTTTTCAACAATTATGAAAAATAATAATTTCAATATAAAGCTCCCTTTTGATTTTAAATGTTTATCAATAAAAATAAAAAAAGAAGTAAGTTGACTACCAAAGAAAAAAAAAAACTATCAGTATATAAGCTGGAGTGCCGGATCAGTTTCATTTAAAAATGTTTATACATTTTCATAAAGCAAAGCAAGATTTCGAAAACAAATGTAGAAAGTGAAGAAAAAAGTCTATAGTTAGAAAAAATTATGTACCCCAAAAATTTCTAACGTTAACTTACTAACGTTGCATCAACTTTAAAAAAATTTAAATTAAGTATAAGAAATAAATATTTCTATTATAGTTGCTATTACTATAGAGTATGTATCTTCAGGAATTCAGTTTTACTTAAAAACAGAAAATCCTCACAAACTTTTAAGTAAACGCAGATAAAAATTAAAACGTTTTTATTTTCAAATAAAAAAAAAACTGAATATATCGCATCTACACACAGACGAATATTTACAACAACAACAACACCAACAACAAGAAGAACAAAAGACATCAATGACAAAAAAAAATGTATTCAAAGATTGAAATAAACAAAATCTGTAATATAAACAAATTTCATATAGGCAGACTTTAACGCGAGACAAATTTAAGTATGAGAAAATATAAAACAAGCGTAAGTATAAAAACATAATAAGATTAGGGAAGTCCAGACATATGATAGTATTTTATAGTACCAAATGTCGATACTGAAAACAATTTATTTCTATCTACATATAAATATTAGCGCAAATACACACACACATAGCAGAATTCATATAAGAAATATCCAAGAAAATTTCAACAACACCCCACCTTTCACAAATCACGACCAGCCTAAAATTCTCCCCCAGATATACATATAAAAAGTACCATGATCATACATATATACATATACAATATATAAGATTAATCTCAACAACACAACACTCTCACCTACCTGAAATTACAGATAGTCTTAAACTTCTACAGACGTCTATACACATAGATTCTCACGGCTACATATTACAAGAACACCTCGCCCCTAATAAATCACAATCATCTTAAATTCTTACAAAAATACATACATACATACATACACATAACCAATTTACCTCAACAACATCCTCACCTATCTCAAATCACGATCAGCCTTAAACTACTATAGACAGACACATCCACAAATCCCCATGGATACATATTACGTCAACAACCCTGCCCACCCAAATCATGGTTAGCCTTAAACTCCTACAGACATACAAACACACAGATTCCCCCGGTTACATATTACTAGAACACCTCACCCCTCATAAATCACAATCATCCCTAAGCTCCTACAGAAATACACACATTGAAATTCCTACAAACATACACACACACACACACATACACACACACACACACATTTCCACAATTCCCTGTTGGTATTACGATATATGATGAAATTCATATACACAGCAACACCCAGAACAAAATCGCTAGCATCAGTTTGCAATATAAAGGTACTAGAAAAATCGGGACACGTGAAAGAAGGTGCTTCTATAAGTTTTTGCTGTATTTCTCCAAAAGCTATTTCTTATAATTGTTACATTAAAGTAAAATATACCGAAATAAAGATATCACTACCCCTATTGAAAAGCTCTTCTTATCAACCTGATCGGATTCAAAACATTTAACATCTGAAATTCACTTGAACATATATGAAACCTATGCCGACACAATATTTTCTATCTCCATAATAGCAACGTCAATAGCCTTAAAAACATATATACATGCATTTGTAAATATGTATGAAAAAGTGTTGATGTAACTCACACAAGCAATGACATTCTTCAAAGCAAAAATAGATAAGATCACATACATTAATCCAACAACATACACATACATTACCAAATACATTCCCTAACCACTTCCATTCGCAATAGGGTTGCCACTCTCTGCAGCTATTAGATTATTCCACCCCCAGAGATCACAAACATAAATGCATACATACAATAACCCTACATAAGCATACCAACTATAACTCAAAACAGCAACCACATATACATGCACACACAACCAAAGAATTAGACTCACACACACATACACATACACATCGCACACGTACATACATCCATGCACTGTAAGCACAACGTTTCTCTACAATAAAAACAAAAGCTGTGCACACAAGTATACATACATACACATGGCCAAAGAATCAAACTCACACACACACACACCATATCAGCATGAAAATCCCCAAAATCCCCCCATTTGGAACAGGGTTGCCATCGTTTTTATTTTTTCCCGGTTTTGAATTCTCAAAACATGTCGTCCGTCCCCATTACTAATCTACTCCTGTGTACTCTTTCGTAAAGAAGACTATGGTGCAAAAACATAAATTAGCTCCAGCTCAATCAGCAAACGCTTACTCTGCCACTTTTGTGCAAATGAGCCAACCAGTTACTTCCCGTGTATCGTATGCAGATGCTGCTAAGACAAATTCAATTCCCACACAAAATGTTTCCCCGCCAAATAATTCAAAAAATACTGACGCAAGCTTTAATTTTAATCGCCTTGAAGCTACTATTGAAAATCTGGTGCAAACTATAAACAATTTTACAACAAATATGACCAGCATGATGCAAGAAATGCTGCGAATGCAGAATACTCTGCCTCAAGCATTAATTAATAAGCCATGAACACGTTAACAATATGTTTCTGGAACGCAAACGGCATTCGCCAACATAAAAATGAACTTGAGCACTTCCTCATGGAAAAAAATATTGATGTAATGTTAGTACACTTCGAGAAGTCTTTTTAAAATTTATGGCTACACTATATATGATACAAAGGACCCTAGAGGAAGGGCTTGCGGTGGATCAGCAATTCTAATAAAGTCAAGACTCAAGCACTATGTTCTTGATAACATTTGTGAAGAACACCTACAAGCAACAAATATTGGCATTGAAAGTTTTTGTACAAATTTTGTTATATCATCAATTTACTCCCCTCCCAGATTTTCATTCACTGAGAATCAATATGAGGATTTCTATAAATCTCTTGGACCTTGTTTTGTAGCAGCTGGCGACTACAATGCTAAGCATACGTTCTGGGGTTCGCGCCTTATTACCCCCAGAGGTCGAGCATTGTTCAACACTATTTCAAAAATGTTCTTGGATGTCATTTCGAGTGGGGAGCCCACTTATTGGCCTACTGACATACAAAAAATTCCGGATGTTATAGATTTTGGCGTCATAAAAAATATCTCTAGGGATTTAATTCAAGTTCAAGCTTCTCTTGATCTTTCGTCCGATCACTCTCCGACGATCATTACAATTTGTAGTCCCTTAAGAAGTAACTTACCTGACCCATATGTGAAGATGATCAATCGTGTTAATTGGCTGGGGTTCAAAAAATATCCAGGTAGTAATTGTACGGAAAACATTACGCTTAGAACATCCGATGATATTGAATCTAACATTGCCAATCTCAGCGAGAATATTAAACAGGCTGCTGAACATGCCATTATCTCCCATCCGCAGACTGGGTTTAATAAAATTTATTCTACAGACATTGAACGTCTCGTACGTGAAAAAAGAAGAGCTAGAAGAGAATGGCAACAGCACAGATTACCACAAAATAAAATCAGATTTAAAGAGTGCACTAAACGACTCCAAGAGTTGCTTGCGTCTGAAAAAACTGCATCTCTTAAAAATTATCTGGAAGGTCTTGATGTCACACCAGCGTCTAATTACTCTTTGTGGCGCGCTGCTAGAAAGCTTAAAACACCCATTGAGTATAAGCCACCTCTACGCACATCTATCGGAAGTTGGGCAAGAAGCGATACTGAAAAAGGTAAAATATTTGCTGAGCACTTAAAATCCGTTTTTACGCCAAACATATGTACTGGTGTTGCTGATTTGCCGAATGTAGTCGCTCTACCCCCTCAACACATAAAGTTTAAGACGCGTGATTTACAAAAATTAATTGCCGAACTCAACCCGAAGAAAGCTCCGGGTATTGATGGAATTAGTAACCAGATGCTTATGAACTTGCCTCGTATTGCAATGAGAATCCTTTTATTCATATTTAATGCCATTTTACGACTGGAGTATTATCCACACAGCTGGAAGCTTGCCAAGGTTAAAATGATTCCAAAGCCGGGCAAAGATCTAACCAAGGCTGAGTCATATAGGCCAATAAGTCTACTATCAACTATGTCAAAGCTTTTCGAAAAACTGCTCAAAACAAAATTGTCCCCAATTCTAATTAGTAGTGGGTGCATACCAGACCATCAATTTGGTTTTAGAAGTCAGCATAGCACCATTGAACAAACTCACAGACTGGTTCAATTTATAAGAAGAACTTTTGAGGAAAAAAAGTATTGTTCTGCGCTCTTTATTGACGTTTCCCAGGCATTTGATAAAGTGTGGCATGAAGGCCTTATTTTAAAATTGAAGACTTACTTACCAATAAACATTTTAAATATTTTGGAAAGTTACATTATTTCCCGTAAGTTCACTGTTGTGGAAGGAGACTTTGCGAGTAGGCCTGAAACTATTTCATCCGGTGTGCCACAGGGGAGCATACTGGGACCAGTTTTATACTTGATTTATACTTGCGATATGCCTGTGAGCAGTAGTATCCATACTTCCACATTTGCCGACGATACAGCCGGCCTTAGTATGCACGAAAACCCTGATGAGGCATCCCGCAAACTCCAGGAACACATTAGCTAGATGGAGATTTGGTTAAACTTATGGAGAATTAAAGTCAATGAACAAAAGTGTGTCCATATAACGTTCACCCTAAGAAGAGATACTTGCTCCCCCATTCGGATTAACAATCAAGTTGTTCCTCAACATTCACATGTGAAATATCTTGGTTTACACCTTGATCGACGACTTACATGGAAACATCACATTGACTCTAAGTTAACTCAAATGAAACTTAAATTAACTCAGGTACATTGGCTGATTGGTAGAAATTCAACACTTAGCCTAGACTGCAAACTTTTAATATACAAGTCGCTTTTAAAGCCAATATGGTGTTACGGAATTCAACTATGGGGCACTGCTTCAGCTTCAAATGTAGAGAAAATTCAACGAAGGCAAAATAAAATTTTACGCATGATAACATCGGCTCCATGGTACATCAAAAATTCAAATATACATCGCGATTTGAATATGCCACTAGTGACTGAAGAAATTGCAAAATACGCAGGCAAATACCTAACAAAACTCGAGTCACATCCTAATCCGCTTGCTCGTAATATTTTGAATTTTACAGGACACATCCGCTTAAAAAAGAGAGATACACGGGCTCTAATATTCAACACTCTAGATGATGAAGCTGCTTGAAAACACCTTTTTCTTTTTATCGCTTATCACTACTTATGTAAATATTATTAATAACTATCACTAAGCTTATGTCCGACATTGGTCGGGCCTAATAATTTTTTTATAGATTTAAGATTTGAATACTTATTGTTAGTTCATATTTGAAGATACAATAAATAATAAACAAGCATTTAAAGAAAAATAAATAATAATAATTTATTAGAAAATCATGAGATCAACACATACATAGCTTGAGATATTACATTATACATTACATTACATTACATTATATATATATATATATGTATATATATATATATATATATATATATATGTATATGTATATATATATATATATATATATATATATATATATACATATATATATATATATATAATGTAATGTAATGTAATGTATAATGTAATATATATATATATATATATATATATACATATATATATATATATATATATATACATATATATATATATATAATGTAATGTAATGTAATGTATAATGTAATATCTCAAGCTATGTATGTGTTGATCTCATGATTTTCTAATAAATTATTATTATTTATTTTTCTTTAAATGCTTGTTTATTATTTATTGTATCTTCAAATATGAACTAACAATAAGTATTCAAATCTTAAATCTATAAAAAAATTATTAGGCCCGACCAATGTCGGACATAAGCTTAGTGATAGTTATTAATAATATTTACATAAGTAGTGATAAGCGATAAAAAGAAAAAGGTGTTTTCAAGCAGCTTCATCATCTAGAGTGTTGAATATTAGAGCCCGTGTATCTCTCTTTTTTAAGCGGATGTGTCCTGTAAAATTCAAAATATTACGAGCAAGCGGATTAGGATGTGACTCGAGTTTTGTTAGGTATTTGCCTGCGTATTTTGCAATTTCTTCAGTCACTAGTGGCATATTCAAATCGCGATGTATATTTGAATTTTTGATGTACCATGGAGCCGATGTTATCATGCGTAAAATTTTATTTTGCCTTCGTTGAATTTTCTCTACATTTGAAGCTGAAGCAGTGCCCCATAGTTGAATTCCGTAACACCATATTGGCTTTAAAAGCGACTTGTATATTAAAAGTTTGCAGTCTAGGCTAAGTGTTGAATTTCTACCAATCAGCCAATGTACCTGAGTTAATTTAAGTTTCATTTGAGTTAACTTAGAGTCAATGTGATGTTTCCATGTAAGTCGTCGATCAAGGTGTAAACCAAGATATTTCACATGTGAATGTTGAGGAACAACTTGATTGTTAATCCGAATGGGGGAGCAAGTATCTCTTCTTAGGGTGAACGTTATATGGACACACTTTTGTTCATTGACTTTAATTCTCCATAAGTTTAACCAAATCTCCATCTAGCTAATGTGTTCCTGGAGTTTGCGGGATGCCTCATCAGGGTTTTCGTGCATACTAAGGCCGGCTGTATCGTCGGCAAATGTGGAAGTATGGATACTACTGCTCACAGGCATATCGCAAGTATAAATCAAGTATAAAACTGGTCCCAGTATGCTCCCCTGTGGCACACCGGATGAAATAGTTTCAGGCCTACTCGCAAAGTCTCCTTCCACAACAGTGAACTTACGGGAAATAATGTAACTTTCCAAAATATTTAAAATGTTTATTGGTAAGTAAGTCTTCAATTTTAAAATAAGGCCTTCATGCCACACTTTATCAAATGCCTGGGAAACGTCAATAAAGAGCGCAGAACAATACTTTTTTTCCTCAAAAGTTCTTCTTATAAATTGAACCAGTCTGTGAGTTTGTTCAATGGTGCTATGCTGACTTCTAAAACCAAATTGATGGTCTGGTATGCACCCACTACTAATTAGAATTGGGGACAATTTTGTTTTGAGCAGTTTTTCGAAAAGCTTTGACATAGTTGATAGTAGACTTATTGGCCTATATGACTCAGCCTTGGTTAGATCTTTGCCCGGCTTTGGAATCATTTTAACCTTGGCAAGCTTCCAGCTGTGTGGATAATACTCCAGTCGTAAAATGGCATTAAATATGAATAAAAGGATTCTCATTGCAATACGAGGCAAGTTCATAAGCATCTGGTTACTAATTCCATCAATACCCGGAGCTTTCTTCGGGTTGAGTTCGGCAATTAATTTTTGTAAATCACGCGTCTTAAACTTTATGTGTTGAGGGGGTAGAGCGACTACATTCGGCAAATCAGCAACACCAGTACATATGTTTGGCGTAAAAACGGATTTTAAGTGCTCAGCAAATATTTTACCTTTTTCAGTATCGCTTCTTGCCCAACTTCCGATAGATGTGCGTAGAGGTGGCTTATACTCAATGGGTGTTTTAAGCTTTCTAGCAGCGCGCCACAAAGAGTAATTAGACGCTGGTGTGACATCAAGACCTTCCAGATAATTTTTAAGAGATGCAGTTTTTTCAGACGCAAGCAACTCTTGGAGTCGTTTAGTGCACTCTTTAAATCTGATTTTATTTTGTGGTAATCTGTGCTGTTGCCATTCTCTTCTAGCTCTTCTTTTTTCACGTACGAGACGTTCAATGTCTGTAGAATAAATTTTATTAAACCCAGTCTGCGGATGGGAGATAATGGCATGTTCAGCAGCCTGTTTAATATTCTCGCTGAGATTGGCAATGTTAGATTCAATATCATCGGATGTTCTAAGCGTAATGTTTTCCGTACAATTACTACCTGGATATTTTTTGAACCCCAGCCAATTAACACGATTGATCATCTTCACATATGGGTCAGGTAAGTTACTTCTTAAGGGACTACAAATTGTAATGATCGTCGGAGAGTGATCGGACGAAAGATCAAGAGAAGCTTGAACTTGAATTAAATCCCTAGAGATATTTTTTATGACGCCAAAATCTATAACATCCGGAATTTTTTGTATGTCAGTAGGCCAATAAGTGGGCTCCCCACTCGAAATGACATCCAAGAACATTTTTGAAATAGTGTTGAACAATGCTCGACCTCTGGGGGTAATAAGGCGCGAACCCCAGAACGTATGCTTAGCATTGTAGTCGCCAGCTGCTACAAAACAAGGTCCAAGAGATTTATAGAAATCCTCATATTGATTCTCAGTGAATGAAAATCTGGGAGGGGAGTAAATTGATGATATAACAAAATTTGTACAAAAACTTTCAATGCCAATATTTGTTGCTTGTAGGTGTTCTTCACAAATGTTATCAAGAACATAGTGCTTGAGTCTTGACTTTATTAGAATTGCTGATCCACCGCAAGCCCTTCCTCTAGGGTCCTTTGTATCATATATAGTGTAGCCATAAATTTTAAAAAGACTTCTCGAAGTGTACTAACATTACATCAATATTTTTTTCCATGAGGAAGTGCTCAAGTTCATTTTTATGTTGGCGAATGCCGTTTGCGTTCCAGAAACATATTGTTAACGTGTTCATGGCTTATTAATTAATGCTTGAGGCAGAGTATTCTGCATTCGCAGCATTTCTTGCATCATGCTAGTCATATTTGTTGTAAAATTGTTTATAGTTTGCACCAGATTTTCAATAGTAGCTTCAAGGCGATTAAAATTAAAGCTTGCGTCAGTATTTTTTGAATTATTTGGCGGGGAAACATTTTGTGTGGGAATTGAATTTGTCTTAGCAGCATCTGCATACGATACACGGGAAGTAACTGGTTGGCTCATTTGCACAAAAGTGGCAGAGTAAGCGTTTGCTGATTGAGCTGGAGCTAATTTATGTTTTTGCACCATAGTCTTCTTTACGAAAGAGTACACAGGAGTAGATTAGTAATGGGGACGGACGACATGTTTTGAGAATTCAAAACCGGGAAAAAATAAAAACGATGGCAACCCTGTTCCAAATGGGGGGATTTTGGGGATTTTCATGCTGATATGGTGTGTGTGTGTGTGAGTTTGATTCTTTGGCCATGTGTATGTATGTATACTTGTGTGCACAGCTTTTGTTTTTATTGTAGAGAAACGTTGTGCTTACAGTGCATGGATGTATGTACGTGTGCGATGTGTATGTGTATGTGTGTGTGAGTCTAATTCTTTGGTTGTGTGTGCATGTATATGTGGTTGCTGTTTTGAGTTATAGTTGGTATGCTTATGTAGGGTTATTGTATGTATGCATTTATGTTTGTGATCTCTGGGGGTGGAATAATCTAATAGCTGCAGAGAGTGGCAACCCTATTGCGAATGGAAGTGGTTAGGGAATGTATTTGGTAATGTATGTGTATGTTGTTGGATTAATGTATGTGATCTTATCTATTTTTGCTTTGAAGAATGTCATTGCTTGTGTGAGTTACATCAACACTTTTTCATACATATTTACAAATGCATGTATATATGTTTTTAAGGCTATTGACGTTGCTATTATGGAGATAGAAAATATTGTGTCGGCATAGGTTTCATATATGTTCAAGTGAATTTCAGATGTTAAATGTTTTGAATCCGATCAGGTTGATAAGAAGAGCTTTTCAATAGGGGTAGTGATATCTTTATTTCGGTATATTTTACTTTAATGTAACAATTATAAGAAATAGCTTTTGGAGAAATACAGCAAAAACTTATAGAAGCACCTTCTTTCACGTGTCCCGATTTTTCTAGTACCTTTATATTGCAAACTGATGCTAGCGATTTTGTTCTGGGTGTTGCTGTGTATATGAATTTCATCATATATCGTAATACCAACAGGGAATTGTGGAAATGTGTGTGTGTGTGTGTGTATGTGTGTGTGTGTGTGTATGTTTGTAGGAATTTCAATGTGTGTATTTCTGTAGGAGCTTAGGGATGATTGTGATTTATGAGGGGTGAGGTGTTCTAGTAATATGTAACCGGGGGAATCTGTGTGTTTGTATGTCTGTAGGAGTTTAAGGCTAACCATGATTTGGGTGGGCAGGGTTGTTGACGTAATATGTATCCATGGGGATTTGTGGATGTGTCTGTCTATAGTAGTTTAAGGCTGATCGTGATTTGAGATAGGTGAGGATGTTGTTGAGGTAAATTGGTTATGTGTATGTATGTATGTATGTATTTTTGTAAGAATTTAAGATGATTGTGATTTATTAGGGGCGAGATGTTCTTGTAATATGTAGCCGTGAGAATCTATGTGTATAGACGTCTGTAGAAGTTTAAGACTATCTGTAATTTCAGGTAGGTGAGAGTGTTGTGTTGTTGAGATTAATCTTATATATTGTATATGTATATATGTATGATCATGGTACTTTTTATATGTATATCTGGGGGAGAATTTTAGGCTGGTCGTGATTTGTGAAAGGTGGGGTGTTGTTGAAATTTTCTTGGATATTTCTTATATGAATTCTGCTATGTGTGTGTGTATTTGCGCTAATATTTATATGTAGATAGAAATAAATTGTTTTCAGTATCGACATTTGGTACTATAAAATACTATCATATGTCTGGACTTCCCTAATCTTATTATGTTTTTATACTTACGCTTGTTTTATATTTTCTCATACTTAAATTTGTCTCGCGTTAAAGTCTGCCTATATGAAATTTCTTTATATTACAGATTTTGTTTATTTCAATCTTTGAATACATTTTTTTTTGTCATTGATGTCTTTTGTTCTTCTTGTTGTTGGTGTTGTTGTTGTTGTAAATATTCGTCTGTGTGTAGATGCGATATATTCAGTTTTTTTTTTTATTTGAAAATAAAAACGTTTTAATTTTTATCTGCGTTTACTTAAAAGTTTGTGAGGATTTTCTGTTTTTAAGTAAAACTGAATTCCTGAAGATACATACTCTATAGTAATAGCAACTATAATAGAAATATTTATTTCTTATACTTAATTTAAATTTTTTTAAAGTTGATGCAACGTTAGTAAGTTAACGTTAGAAATTTTTGGGGTACATAATTTTTTCTAACTATAGACTTTTTTCTTCACTTTCTACATTTGTTTTCGAAATCTTGCTTTGCTTTATGAAAATGTATAAACATTTTTAAATGAAACTGATCCGGCACTCCAGCTTATATACTGATAGTTTTTTTTTTTCTTTGGTAGTCAACTTACTTCTTTTTTTATTTTTATTGATAAACATTTAAAATCAAAAGGGAGCTTTATATTGAAATTATTATTTTTCATAATTGTTGAAAACAATCACTAGTTTTTTTTTTTTTTTTGTGATGAAATCATTTGAAGTTGAAGCTGATATCTTTGCTTACTGTTTTAAATTAAAATTTTATTCAATAGAATAAAAGGAGCTTTTTTCTTAAATTCTGATGCAGTTAAGATCGGATATGAGACTGAATTTAAATGTACTTTTAAATTAGTCATAATGAACAAACTTATTTTCTTGTTTAAAAGCGATCATCAGAAAACGAAGTGGTTTTCAGAGGTATACCCTTTCGACGGTTCCTCTAGGATACAAGATGACTTTGTTTGACGAAAGTTCTGTTGCTTTATACTGATAATATGTTTACATTAATAAGGTACATATGAATATGTTTATTTTATGAAGGGCTATTACCTATGGCTTTCATTTGACGTTCTATATGATTTTTTTTCTCATTTTATTAAAGTTCAACGTGTTGTGTCTATATTTCTGAAATGTTTAAGTGTGCTTTGTGTGTCCATCGGACAGAGTGTACGTTTTAGTTGGTCAGTCAGTCTATATATTTATTTTTATTTTTTTTCTTCTAATGTACCACACCTTCTTTTCACATTTTACTACTTGAAATAGAGAATTTTTGTCTAATTTTTTTCTGGGTATCTACATACATTAGTTAAATATGTGTATGAATTTTTAAGAAAAAATTTTAAATAAAATATTGGAAAAAGAATTAATTATGTGAATGGTTTTTATTTCTTCATTAGCTTTACTTCGCTAGATCAAAAAAAATTTTGTTTTTGCTTATTTGCAAATTCTTGTTTTCATGTCGCTTAAACATGTACAGTCTTGTTTTCATATCGCTTAGACATGCACAGTCTTGTTTTCATGACGCTTAAACATGCACAGTCTTGTTTCCATATCGTTTAAGCATGCACAGTCTTGTTTTCATGTCGCTTAAACATATACAGTCTTGTTTTCTTTGAAAAGTTATGCACATGACAAATTGAATTTCACAATGTTATGAAATTCCATTAAATTTCATTAGATTTTTTCATAAAGAGAAACAATCCGATTGTCTAGGATAAGTCCTTATATTTTTCACTACATACAAGTTTCTGTTATTTTATATTCGAATAGATGAATCCTAAATTTCCTTTAAAAAATAACACACAACAAGGAATAATTTAATTTAATCTTATTTATATTAATAATACATTTTAATTTAATTTTATTTATTTTTATTATAATGACGGAAACATTTCATAATATCCAATTATTAAATTTTCTAATATACTTTTACGCAAAAAATATATTGTACATCTGCAAGTATCTGGTCCTTCCTCACACTCAGGATTATACCAAGGACAGCTTTTGAAGTGTCCTTCTGTGTTGTCTTCATCTTCCATGATACCATATTCTTCGTTCTCATCCAGCATATTTTGAAAAAATTTGATCATCTCCCAATGATCAAAAAGCCTGAAGCTTTCAAAATCTTGCCGATAAATTAATGAATGATGATTGTTTGAAGGTTTCTTAAAGACTAATTTGCTCTTTAAATTTTTAAAGTACTATCTTTTGATATTTAAAATATCTATACCATCATCTTTATTTCATACTTCTTTTTTTTACAGCACATACTTTTAGTTTTAAGGTTGTAGTGCTTTTTTTTCGTTTTGCAAATTTTTTCGATTAGCCTTCTTGAAGTCGTCATCGCTACTTTTAAGATCATTTTCAGTTAAACATTCAAAGTGCGGAGAAGTAAATAAAAAAAAATAAATAAATAAAACAAAAATGGAGTCTACAACAAATCTAACATCAAAATTTAATTTACTAAAAAATAAAACCTTAATCCACATAAAGGAGCTTGAGACATCAACTAAATACACCATTCGAAAAGAATCAAGAGTAACAACAAAATGTGGGCCAACACTAAAATTTGAAATGGAAAACCACATAATGTTCCTCCCAAAGCGATATAATGCTTTAACCGATGCTGAAATTAAAGAACTCTCGAGCGGATCCTATTGCTTAAGTAGAGAAGGTGAACAAAGCTTAATTGTTGAAAGCGAGCTGAGTGAATTTCTAATTCGAAATTCCCAATTTCCAATTTGGCAAAAATATATAATAATTTTTATTTTAAATTATAAATAAAAATACATGAAAGAGTTTTGTAAAATATAAATGTTTGTGCTTTTTTATTTAATATTTTCAGTTATTTCATAAAGAAATTTAAGACATAAATGACCACAGGTAAATGTAGTGAAATTCTGATGTTGATTATAGTTGTATTTTATATTTCTACCAAGATATTTGACTACTTCCGAAGGAGGTTGTAAGTTTCCAAAGCTGTCGAAATATTCTTTTTCATTGTTGTTTTTATAATATGCTACCCAGGTCCTGTTGATACGTCTAAATTGATTATTCCACATTCTATTTTCTTTGTTCGTTTTGGTAGAGTATTCAACATGAAAACTCCTCTAAAATGTGGAATATTTATAGAGAAACGGTTTATGTCCACATCATATAGTGGTCTGTTCGTAGCATCTCTAAGAGTTTTTTGATTCCTCTTTGTAAACTAAACCATAACCCTTTTTATATGGTTTTAAGTAAAGTCCCTTTCCAACTGCTATAGATCCCATCGCTCTATTATGTCTAATTGCTTCATCAAGTTGATTTTTTGCATTCTTTGTTGCATTAACAGCTTTAGCTATAGCAGCACCTCCAGTTGTTAGACTACCGATTGCACCCAGAGCAGTTAAAATCGGTATTAGAGGCAAAAACCCACCAATTTTTGGTACACGTATTACATGTGGTACAATAATTGTGATTTTCTTCCTTTTAATGATTTGTTGATAGTTTTTCGGGCAATTTTAATTGCTGAGTTAATATCTAATGGTTTTTCCTTCTTTAGTATTTTTGTTGCAGCTCTAATTGATGTTCTAAACAGTTTTTTTTATCATTTATCTTGTTCTTTTTAACATTTTTCTTTTTCTCCACACCCATACCAAATTTTGTTTTGGCTTTCATTGCGTTAGTAACCATATAGGCAAATGATTTTTCAGCAATACTACTATCTTTTGATAAAACTCGATCCCAAGCTGAGTTTTCAAGTATTTTATCATCTTTATGTCTAATGCTTAAATCCTTATTTTTTGAATAAGCTATATCGTGATCTTTACAAGCAGAGTCCAATAAATTAATTCCTTTGTCACCTCAATTTAAACGTTTTTGTAGTTTTGTTTCAGGTCAACAATACTAATATCCAGGAAGATAAAGTTCACCAGTTAGAGAGTTTATTTTTTATCTACTATACCTCCTCCAACGAAGGTGTTTTTATGACTAAATGTTTTCTGATATTGTATAACTATATCATCTAATTTTGTCGATAATAATAGGTAACATTTATAAAATCTATTTAGTTCGTAATATTGTTTCTTCTATTAATTTTTTTTTTTGTTTACTTGCCTCTATCTTGACTGATGGTTTCTCAGTCCTTAAACTTGTATATTCTCAACTTCTGTCTTGATGTTACTTTCTTCTTTCATGCGAATTCTTGTTTTTTCTTTTCAAATCGCTTAAACATGCACAGTCTTGTTATCTTTGAAAGGTTATGCACAAAACAAATCGAATTTCACAATATTATGAAATTCCATTATATTTCATTAGGTATTTTCTTATCGACACCAACTGCTTTAACACCATCTCATTTACGTTTGCTAACAGCAAATAGTACAATAGGTGTCAGCTATTAGATCAGCTTATCAGCTATTAGATCAGCTTATTAGCACCTGGTCTGATTATCAGATCAGCTTATCAGAACCTTGTCTGTTTTTCAGATCAGCTTTTCAGGAGCTGGTCTGGTTTTCAGATCAGCTTATCAGGACCTGGTCTGGTTATCAGATCAGCTTTTCAGGACCTGGTCTGGTTTTCAGATCAGCTTTTCAGGACCTGGTCTGGTTTTGAGATCAGCTTTTCAGGACCTGGTCTGGTTTTCAGATCAGGCTATCAGGACCTGGTCTGGTTTTCAGATCAGCTTATCAGAAGCTGGTCTGATTTTCAGGTCAGCTTATTAGGAGCTGGTCTGATTTTCAGGTCAGCTTATTAGGAGCTGGTCTGGTTTTCAGGTCAGATGAAATAACTAAAGTCTATCTTTTATTAGCAGTATTTTTTTCTATAACGAAAATCGTTTAATTCAATATATTTGCTTATAATCAAAAATCCATATTTATCCTTCCAACACTCTACAAATTTTTTAAAACTTTTCAAAATTCATATTACTGCCAACATGAACCTTGTAAGCATGCTTCATATTTTTCTCATCTTACTTAACCATTATAATTACATTTGCATTGTCTCTTATTAAATGCTTATAGCCATATTCATAAAAATTTTAAACAGCATTTCAAATGTTGTTTGAGCAAAATTCGCTAAAATTGTATTCATAATAGAATATTAGCTTAAAAACGTTTTTTAACTTGCGTAAATCAACAAATCTTATAAATTAAATGCACCCATACTTAAAATAATTTTGAGCTGACGTCGTTCTAGTTTTGCTTCTTGTTTATTTATATTTTTAACTTTGTCTGTATGTATGGGTGTATGCATGTATTAAGAATTATGTTATAAGTTTGGCACAAGTAGAATGAGTCATCATTCTTCTGTCGCCCATACAAAAATATACACGTACATATGTATGTATATTATTCTGCTTTCCACATGCAACATCAGCAAATATCATAATTGAAATGTATTAAGCTTCATTACCAGAAAAAAAATAAATGTATAATAACCCATTCTTTAATTTATGAAATTATGTAATTTTTTTAAGTATTTATATTTGTAGTAGTATATAGATAATTTTAGTATAAATATATGTTTTTAAACGTGATATAGTAGTAGGGAATTGGGCATCTGGCTTAGATTAAAATTTTAAAGTTTTATTACCCATAACTCCGACAAAGGACACCCAGAAATTATTACACAACCCAAATCACTGACAGACTCAAATTTCCACGGTCAGGCAGACAGACAGACATAGACTTAATGTTAACAAAAACTTCTTATGTTACAAAAATAAGAGCGACTTATTGAAGCACCCTCGAAAAATATTTAAAGGACTTATTGAACCACCCTCGTAGGTATCAAATTTCAAGAATTTTAAAATTTTCAAATTTTAATTACCCAAATTTAACAATTTCAGCAACAATTTAACAATTTTAATTGCCACCGAATGAACAGTTCCCTACTATTATCTGAGGTTTAAAAACATATATTTATACTAAAATTATCTATATACTGCTACAAATATGAATAGTTAAAGAAATTACATAATTTCATAATTAAAAGAATGGGTTATTATACATTTATTTTTTTCTGGTAATGAAGCTTAATACATTTCAATTATGATATTTGCTGATGTTGCATGTGGAAAGCAGAATAATATACATACATATGTACGTGTACGTGTATATTTTTTTACGGGGCGACAGAATAATGATGACTCATTCTACTTGTGCCAAACTTATAGCATAACTCCTAATACATACATACATACATACATACGGGCAAAGTTAAAAATATAAATAAACATGAAGCAAAACTACAACGACGTCAATTCAAAATTATTTTAAATATGGGTGCATTTAATTTTTAAGATTTGGTGATTTACGCAAGTTAAAAAACGTTTTTACGCTAATATTCTATTATGAATACAATTTTAGCGAATTTTGCTTAAACAACATTTGAAATGCTGTTTAAAATTTTTATGAATATGGCTATAAGCATTTAATAAGAGACAATGCAAATGTAATTATAATGGTTAAGTAAGATGAGAAAAATATGAAGCATGTTTACAAGGTTCATGTTGGCAGTAATATGAATTTTGACAAGTTTTAAAAAATTTGTAGAGTGTTGGAAGGATAAATATGGATTTTTGATTATAAGCAAATATATTGAATTAAACGATTTTCGTTATAGAAAAAAATACTGCTAATAAAAGATAGACTTTAGTTATTTCATCTGACCTGAAAACCAGACCAGCTCCTAATAAGCTGACCTGAAAATCAGACCAGCTCCTAATAAGCTGACCTGAAAATCAGACCAGCTTCTGATAAGCTGATCTGAAAACCAGACCAGGTCCTGATAGCCTGATCTGAAAACCAGACCAGATACTGAAAAGCTGATCTGAAAACCAGACCAGGTCCTGATAAGCTGATCTGAAAACCAGACCGGGTCCTGAAAAGCTGATCTGAAAACCAGACCCAGGTCCTGAAAAGCTGATCTGAAAACCAGACCAGGTCCTGATAAGCTGATCTGAAAACCAGACAAGGTTCTGATAAGCTGATCTGATAATCAGACCAGGTCCTGATAATCTGATCTGAAAACCAGACCAGGTCCTGATAAGCTGATCTGATAACCAGACCAGGTCCTGATAAGCTGATCTGAAAACCAGACCAGCTCCTGAAAAGCTGATCTGAAAAACAGACCAGGTGCTAATAAGCTGATCTAATAGCTGATAAGCTGATCTAATAGCTTACAACTATTGTACTATTTGCTGTTAGCAAACGTAAATGAGATGGTGTTAAAGCAGTTGGTGTCGATAAGAAAATACCTAATGAAATATAATGGAATTTCATAATATTGTGAAATTCGATTTGTTTTGTGCATAACCTTTCAAAGATAACAAGACTGTGCATGTTTAAGCGATTTGAAAAGAAAAAACAAGAATTCGCATGAAAGAAGAAAGTAACATCAAGACAGAAGTTGAGAATATACAAGTTTAAGGACTGAGAAACCATCAGTCAAGATAGAGGCAAGTAAACAAAAAAAAAAATTAATAGAAGAAACAATATTACGAACTAAATAGATTTTATAAATGTTACCTATTATTATCGACAAAATTAAATGATATAGTTATACAATATCAGAAAACATTTAGTCATAAAAACACCTTCGTTGGAGGAGGTATAGTAGATAAAAAATAAACTCTCTAACTGGTGAACTTTATCTTCCTGGATATTAGTATTGTTGACCTGAAACAAAACTACAAAAACGTTTAAATTGAGGTGACAAAGGAATTAATTTATTGGACTCTGCTTGTAAAGATCACGATATAGCTTATTCAAAAAATAAGGATTTAAGCATTAGACATAAAGATGATAAAATACTTGAAAACTCAGCTTGGGATCGAGTTTTATCAAAAGATAGTAGTATTGCTGAAAAATCATTTGCCTATATGGTTACTAACGCAATGAAAGCCAAAACAAAATTTGGTATGGGTGTGGAGAAAAAGAAAAATGTTAAAAAGAACAAGATAAATGATAAAAAAAACTGTTTAGAACATCAATTAGAGCTGCAACAAAAATACTAAAGAAGGAAAAACCATTAGATATTAACTCAGCAATTAAAATTGCCCGAAAAACTATCAACAAATCATTAAAAGGAAGAAAATCACAATTATTGTACCACATGTAATACGTGTACCAAAAATTGGTGGGTTTTTGCCTCTAATACCGATTTTAACTGCTCTGGGTGCAATCGGTAGTCTAACAACTGGAGGTGCTGCTATAGCTAAAGCTGTTAATGCAACAAAGAATGCAAAAAATCAACTTGATGAAGCAATTAGACATAATAGAGCTATGGGATCTATAGCAGTTGGAAAGGGACTTTACTTAAAACCATATAAAAAGGGTTATGGTTTAGTTTACAAAGAGGAATCAAAAAACTCTTAGAGATGCTACGAACAGACCACTATATGATGTGGACATAAACCGTTTCTCTATAAATATTCCATATTTTAGAGGAGTTTTCATGTTGAATACTCTACCAAAACGAACAAAGAAAATAGAATGTGGAATAATCAATTTAGACGTATCAACAGGACCTGGGTAGCATATTATAAAAACAACAATGAAAAAGAATATTTCGACAGCTTTGGAAACTTACAACCTCCTTCGCAAGTAGTCAAATATCTTGGTAGAAATATAAAATACAACTATAATCAACATCAGAATTTCACTACATTTACCTGTGGTCATTTATGTCTTAAATTTCTTTATGAAATAACTGAAAATATTAAATAAAAAAGCACAAACATTTATATTTTACAAAACTCTTTCATGTATTTTTATTTATAATTTAAAATAAAAATTATTATATATTTTTGCCA
Source organism: Tachina grossa (assembly GCA_949987645.1). Lineage (NCBI taxonomy): Eukaryota > Metazoa > Arthropoda > Insecta > Diptera > Tachinidae > Tachina > Tachina grossa. Next base: position 76,190,003 of record OX465275.1, on the reverse strand, counting down.
AATTGGAAATTGGGAATTTCGAATTAGAAATTCACTCAGCTCGCTTTCAACAATTAAGCTTTGTTCACTTTCTCTACTTAAGCAATAGGATCCGCTCGAGAGTTCTTTAATTTCAGCATCGGTTAAAGCATTATATCGCTTTGGGAGGAACATTATGTGGTTTTCCATTTCAAATTTTAGTGTTGGCCCACATTTTGTTGTTACTCTTGATTCTTTTCGAATGGTGTATTTAGTTGATGTCTCAAGCTCCTTTATGTGGATTAAGGTTTTATTTTTTAGTAAATTAAATTTTGATGTTAGATTTGTTGTAGACTCCATGTTTGTTTTATTTATTTATTTTTTTTTTTATTTACTTCTCCGCACTTTGAATGTTTAACTGAAAATGATCTTAAAAGTAGCGATGACGACTTCAAGAAGGCTAATCGAAAAAATTGGCAAAACGAAAAAAAAAGCACTACAACCTTAAAACTAAAAGTATGTGCTGTAAAAAAAAGAAGTATGAAATAAAGATGATGGTATAGATATTTTAAATATCAAAAGATAGTACTTTAAAAATTTAAAGAGCAAATTAGTCTTTAAGAAACCTTCAAACAATCATCATTCATTAATTTATCGGCAAATATAATGAGCCAAATTAGACGTACTCTAATCCAATTTATAAGAGATTTTGAAAGCTTCAGGCTTTTTGATCATTGGGAGATGATCAAATTTTTTCAAAATATGCTGGATGAGAACGAAGAATATGGTATCATGGAAGATGAAGACAACACAGAAGGACACTTCAAAAGCTGTCCTTGGTATAATCCTGAGTGTGAGGAAGGACCAGATACTTGCAGATGTACAATATATTTTTTGCGTAAAAGTATATTAGAAAATTTAATAATTGGATATTATGAAATGTTTCCATCATTATAATAAAAATAAATAAAATTAAATTAAAATGTATTATTAATATAAATAAAATTAAATTATATTATTCCTTATTGTGTGTTATTTTTTATAGGAAATTTAGGATTCATCTATTCGAATATAAAATAACAGAAACTTGTATGTAGTGAAAAATATAAGGACTTATCCGATTGTCTAAACTGTTTCTCTTTATGAAAAAATCTAATGAAATTTAATGGAATTTCATAACATTGTGAAATTCAATTTGTCATGTGCATAACTTTTCAAAGAAAACAAGACTGTACATGTTTAAGCGACATGAAAACAAGACTGTGCATGTTTAAGCGTCATGAAAACAAGACTGTGCATGTCTAAGCGATATGAAAACAAGACTGTACATGTTTAAGCGACATGAAAACAAGAATTTTTTTGATCTAGCGAAGTAAAGCTAATGAAGAAATAAAAACCATTCACATAATTAATTCTTTTTCCAATATTTTATTTAAAATTTTTTCTTAAAAATTCATACACATATTTAACTAATGTATGTAGATACCCAGAAAAAAATTAGACAAAAATTCTCTATTTCAAGTAGTAAAATGTGAAAAAAGGTGTGGTACATTAGAAGAAAAAAAAAATAAATATATAGACTGACTGACCAACTAAAACGTACACTCTGTCCGATGGACACACAAAGCACACTTAAACATTTCAGAAATATAGACACAACACGTTGAACTTTAATAAAATGAGAAAAAAAATTCATATAGAACGTCAAATGAAAGCCATAGGTAATAGCCCTTCATAAAATAAACATATACATATGTACCTTATTAATGTAAACATATTATCAGTATAAAGCAACAGAACTTTCGTCAAACAAAGTCATCTTGTATCCTAGAGGAACCGTCGAAAGGCTATACCTAAAGTCTCTGAAAACCACTTCGTTTTCTGATGATCGCTTTTCAACAAGAAAATAAGTTTGTTCATTGTGACTAATTTAAAAGTACATTTAAATTCAGTCTCATATCCGATCTTAACTGCATCAGAATTTAAGAAAACAGCTCCTTTTATTCTATTGAATAAAATTTAATTTAAAACAGTAAGCAAAGATATCAGCTTCAACTTCAAATGATTTCATCACAAAAAAAAAAAAAAACTAGTGATTGTTTTCAACAATTATGAAAAATAATAATTTCAATATAAAGCTCCCTTTTGATTTTAAATGTTTATCAATAAAAATAAAAAAAGAAGTAAGTTGACTACCAAAGAAAAAAAAAACTATCAGTATATAAGCTGGAGTGCCGGATGAGTTTCATTTAAAAATGTTTATACATTTTCATAAAGCAAAGCAAGATTTCGAAAACAAATGTAGAAAGTGAAGAAGAAAGTCTATAGTTAGAAAAAATTATGTACCCCAAAAATTTCTAACGTTAACTTACTAACGTTGCATCAACTTTAAAAAAATTTAAATTAAGTATAAGAAATAAATATTTCTATTATAGTTGCTATTACTATAGAGTATGTATCTTCAGGAATTCAGTTTTACTTAAAAACAGAAAATCCTCACAAACTTTTAAGTAAACGCAGATAAAAATTAAAACGTTTTTATTTTCAAATAAAAAAAAAAAAAACTGAGTATATCGCATCTACACACAGACGAATATTTACAACAACAACAACACCAACAACAAGAAGAACAAAAGGCATCAATGACAAAAAAAAATGTATTCAAAGATTGAAATAAACAAAATCTGTAATATAAAGAAATTTCATATAGGCAGACTTTAACGCGAGACAAATTTAAGTATGAGAAAATATAAAACAAGCGTAAGTATAAAAACATAATAAGATTAGGGAAGTCCAGACATATGATAGTATTTTATAGTACCAAATGTCGATACTGAAAACAATTTATTTCTATCTACATATAAATATTAGCGCAAATACACACACACATAGCAGAATTCATATAAGAAATATCCAAGAAAATTTCAACAACACCCCACCTTTCACAAATCACGACCAGCCTAAAATTCTCCCCCAGATATACATATAAAAAGTACCATGATCATACATATATACATATACAATATATAAGATTAATCTCAACAACACAACACTCTCACCTACCTGAAATTACAGATAGTCTTAAACTTCTACAGACGTCTATACACATAGATTCTCACGGCTACATATTACAAGAACACCTCGCCCCTAATAAATCACAATCATCTTAAATTCTTACAAAAATACATACATACATACATACACATAACCAATTTACCTCAACAACATCCTCACCCACCTCAAATCACGATCAGCCTTAAACTACTATAGACAGACACATCCACAAATCCCCATGGATACATATTACGTCAACAACCCTGTCGCCCCAAATCATGGTTAGCCTTAAACTCCTACAGACATACAAACACATAGATTCCCCCGGTTACATATTACTAGAACACCTCACCCCTCATAAATCACAATCATCCCTAAGCTCCTACAGAAATACACACATTGAAATTCCTACAAACATACACACACACACACACATACACACACACACACACACATTTCCACAATTCCCTGTTGGTATTACGATATATGATGAAATTCATATACACAGCAACACCCAGAACAAAATCGCTAGCATCAGTTTGCAATATAAAGGTACTAGAAAAATCGGGACACGTGAAAGTATGTGCTTCTATAAGTTTTTGCGGTATTTCTCCAAAAGCTATTTCTTATAATTGTTACATTAAAGTAAAATATACCGAAATAAAGGTATCACTACCCCTATTGAAAAGCTCTTCTTATCAACCTGATCGGATTCAAAACATTTAACATCTGAAATTCACTTGAACATATATGAAACCTATGCCGACACAATATTTTCTATCTCCATAATAGCAACGTCAATAGCCTTAAAAACATATATACATGCATTTGTAAATATGTATGAAAAAGTGTTGATGTAACTCACACAAGCAATGACATTCTTCAAAGCAAAAATAGATAAGATCACATACATTAATCCAACAACATACACATTCATTACCAAATACATTCCCTAACCACTTCCATTCGCAACAGGGTTGCCACTCTCTGCAGCTATTAGATTATTCCACCCCCAGAGATCACAAACATAAATGCATACATACAATAACCCTACATAAGCATACCAACTATAACTCAAAACAGCAACCACATATACATGCACACACAACCAAAGAATTAGACTCACACACACATACACATACACATCGCACACGTACATACATCCATGCACTGTAAGCACAACGTTTCTCTACAATAACAAAAGTTGTGCACACAAGTATACATACATACACATGGCCAAAGAATCAAACTCACACACACACACACCATATCAGCATGAAAATCCCCAAAATCCCCCCATTTGTAACAGGGTTGCCATCGTTTTTATTTTTTCCCGGTTTTGAATTCCCAAAACATGTCGTCCGTCCCCATTACTAATCTACTCACAGGACAGCCTCTGTAGTTAGCGGTGTGATTACCTCCACAATTACTGCATTTTTTATCGCTTTGATCTTTTGACTTATTGCAACTATCAGTGCCGTGTAATTCGCCGCACACAACACAAACAGAGGGTAAATTGCAGTATGTTTTTGTATGGCCATATTCTTGGCAATTATGGCACTGTACAGGACCTGAACGCTTATGTGGCTCTTCAACTGTGATTTTTCGGTACAAGAGGTATTTCAAATTATAAATTGGATGCGTCTCATTTTTTTTTCAATTTTATATCATTAGGCTCAAGTTCAACACGAAATAGGGGTTGGGGAATCTTCTCTCTATATATAATATTGGACACATTTTTTACACGCCTGGAGGACGAGTGCATCTTTTATTTCTTCGGGAACAATATAAGAATCTATGCCCTTCAATACGATCTGCATGCCTTTAGCGCTCTTAAGCTCGTATGTGTAGAAGCTTGTTCTATTTTTTTTTAAATTCAGCAACCATTTTGCGGAAATCTTTTTCGTCATAAATTTGGATTTTAGTTTCATAGATGTTGCCACGTTTTATTGGAACAATGTGAAATTTATTCTCACCAAGGGCATTTGAATTTTTTTGTCTCAAATATAGGGTGTTTTTTAAGAGGTATAGAACTTCGAATTGAAATAAAACACAAGAGAATCGTTTTAATGTCCATCAATTTGGCTTTAATGGAAGGATAATTTTATGCCATTAATGTTTAAATATGATTTCGGGCATGTGGCCGCCGCGGCTGGCTCGAATAAAGCTAATTCTACAGGTCCAATTTTCAACCACTTTTTCGAGCATATGGGGCCGTATGTTGGCAATAACGCCACGAATGTTGGCTTCCAAGTCCCCTAACGTTTCTGGTTTGTTGGCGTAGACGAGCGACTTCACATATCCCCAAAGAAAATAATCCAATGGTGTCAAATCACACGATCTTGGTGGCCAATTGTCAGGTCCATTCCGCGAAATTATGCGCTCATCGAATGTTTCCTTCAATAAATCGATTGTGACGTGCGCTGTGTGGCATGTAGCGCCGTCTTGTTGGAACCACAACTCATCCACATTCATGCCATCCAATTCGGGAACAAAATAGTCGGTTAGTCGGCTCCAATTGCTGTGCACAGTGGCGAATCGATTCATTCGGGTCCTCTTCAACACTTTGCTCTACAGCGGCAATTGTTTCTTCGGTGCGCACTGTTCGACGTCTCTGCGGATGCGTATTATCACATAGAGTAAACGTAGTGCGAAAATGATCCATGGTTAACCGAATTAATTGCTCTGATGGACGATTATGTCGACCATAAAATGGACGGAGCTTGCGGTAAACTTTGCGAACTGAACCATTATTTTCGAAATAAATTTGCACGATTGGCAAGCGTTGTTCTTTTGTCAACCTGTTTATGATGAAATGGCAAACCAAACTAAATATTAATCACTTGACAGCTGACAAAATGGCCGCCAGTTAAAAAAGTGATGCCAACTTAAAGTTCTATACCTCAATAAAAAACACCCTTTAGATTGGTGGCGGCTTGGATATTTTATTCGAGGATACCTCGGGTTTGTCATTGTCATCTTGCAAAATTTTAAAGCGGTTTTGGCGATTAGTTGAGGCTGCGCTGTTATCCCTAGACATTTTTGGAGCAGATGAAATTTTTGAAGAATTCGGGCTTCGCCCACGCTTTACCAAAGTTATATATCTGTCCATTCCGACTTGTACCTTGAGTTTCGAGCCGCTGTTATCTGTAGTGATAACTTTGTTAAGTGATGAACACGAGCCTGAAGGGGATGATATTACTGGCTTATATGAAGAAGTACTAGGCAACTGTAATGTTAATGCATCATTACTATTTGGCATTGGACAAAGCGAAGTTGATCGCTGATCGAGGTAAAGTAATTAATAAAATGTTAGTATACAGTTTCAGTTCAGAGTTTCAGTACAGTTTCACTTCACAACATTTACAAAAAGTGCAATCAATTAATTTAATAAGTATAATGACATTCTTTAATTTTTTGAATGAAAGATTTTCACGAAATCAATAAAGTGTTTTTTTATATGATACTTTATGAAACATTTTCATTAATTCAATGAAATCTTATGTAAGCTCGTTATTAATGACAGAATTCATTGATTCCATGAACAAATTCATAGCTGGCACGAAAATGTTCCTTTTGAGTGTGTGCTTGGTTTGTTTATTTGATCATCTCCTTGACACTTTAAGCTATGATCACGGTCGCAGTTTAAAAGAATAGTGTTTTAGAAATCACAATCACTACGAAAAAAATTATTAAAAAATCACAGGATCGCTCATCTCTAGTATTCATGTATAATAATTTTTCTGTGCTAGAATTATAATAATAATTCCTACATTTTTTCCACTTTATGTCGCATTGTTAAATTTAAACCGTCTAGTTAATTTCCTCCGTACTTAAATTAGAATATGCATACATATGTATGTATCACACTTGTTATTTGTGCAAATTAAGAATAACTACTTCCAAAATACACACTAAACGTGCAAGAAACTTAAAACAAAAATTAATGTAAATTAATACTCGTAGCGTTTGTTTTCCTGTACACAATTTCACAGCAATTTAGTCTAATGTTTTCTGTTGTCACTTCGCTCGTAAGAGAATCAAGTGTCATTTAAACATGAAAGATAATTGTCTTTTATGGCATCGTTTAAAAAGATGTTGCACATTTATGCAGACAACAACAAATTAAATGACTTAATAGCGATTATCAGCAACTATGGATATTCCAAGAGTTCTAATAATAGCTGCAAATACCTGCAATGCCAGACTGCCAGCATCAATATACTTATTTACGAAGCTAATAATGATAAGAATTAATGAAAATCGAGTGATACACTTGAGCGTGCATTTATTCAGCAAAGGGCAACTAAGTGGCAAAAGTTCGCTATGGACTTAATTTAAAAAGGAGTGAAATGAAATGCGAATGCACTTAAGAGAGAAATAAGAGCAGACTATATAAAAAGCCGTAGCGTAACTTCGTCGATACTATAGCACCCATTATGGTGTACAACCAAACCGCATTTCTTGCTTGTTAGAAGGTACAAATGACAAAAAAAAATTACATGACATGATATGACACCCTGATGAGTACAAGTTTATATAATACATAGTATATTGTAGTGATAGATATTGTGCTAAACAAGAACTTGGTCGAAATTTTTATCTCACTACTTTTGATGGCCGAAATTTTGATAAGGAACTTGGCCTTTTTTCACATTTATGTTTTTGTGAGGACTACTGACTACTTTTTGATAAGTTTTATATAACAAAATTTTTACAACTTAAGATTTCTAGTCTGTTATATTTCTAGTACTAGTGACAGCAAAAAAAAAAGAGCAGAGTTACATAAAATAATTGATTGGAGTGTGATGGGCGTTTGATTGTATACCTTAAAATAGCACTATTGTGTCATTACAAGGACCCAAGTAAGTACGACATTTTATAAGAGTCATCTGAGTAGTAAGAATATGTAAAATATAGCGTAAATTTTGGTGGAAGTGGCTCCGCCTACTTTTCTTAAATTTGCTTATGTGAAGTACTTTTGAAAACGGTAAATTATAGCCTAAGCTTGTTTGTCTACAAAATTTTAGTTCTCTACGGTATAATATTACGTAACATTTTAATGGGTGTGGCCAAACTTAACTTAAATTCTAAATATCGAGCTTAAAGTGCACGCCCCCTGATTTTCTTCGTGATCTCCGATTTAGATTTATTTGTGTATCGGAATTAAAAGTTCTAGCGAGAATTTGAGTTTTAAGGGCATGGCTCCACACTCTGGACAAAACTTCGGGGCTGAACAATTTATCGAGTTGCTCACTCATGTACACTTACTTGTGCGCAAAATATTAGCGCGAGTTATAGCTTTAAGTTTTATGGGCGTTACCAATCCCACTTTTTAAACTCAGGATTTTATTGTGAGCAGCGCTTAGGGGCTGTCCATATATTACGTAACGCTCTAGGGGGGTTCGAGTTTTGTTACGATTTGTTATGGTGGGGGGGGGGGGGGTGGGGTGGAGGGGTCTTTGAAAATGTTACGTAACAGAAAAAATTACTAATTTTGTACAAAAATACGTATATTTTTTCATTTCTTTCTTTAATTGATCATACGTGCTGCCTACATATATTATGTACGAAAGAGTATGTATACTACATACATCTGCCGAATGTCAACTTTTGATATTCGAGAATTTGAATTCGAATTTTTAAAACGATATCCGCGAATACGAATATTTAAAACCATATTCGCGAATACGAATATCTATTGTATGTGAAATTTATGGACATTTAATTGGAGGTCTATTTTATTCTGCAAAATTAAATTAAAAAAATTGTGTATGGAAAAGAACTTCATAATTCTGTCCGCGTACATTAAAGTTTATGAAAACTATCCAAAAATTTAAATAACATTTGATAATTATACAAAGGTTTTAGAATAAATTAAATAAATTTTAGTCAAACTGAACATACATGGTTCTGAATTCCTCATCTTTATCCATTTACATTTTTAAATATTCTTAATATAAGTATGTACATAAAAACTTCTTTTTATATTAAACTGCAGAATATATTAACATTAAATCCACCAAATACATAGAAGGAAATGGTATTTGCAGAAGTTTAGGAAAAGGTTTCTTGCAATTCTCATAGACAAAAAACCCATCAAAAAAGTTTGCCTACTAGAATGCAAAAAAGTGTATGTACTCTCCAGTCGTGAGTACTTACAATTTGACTGAATAAGCCAAAAAGTTCAAAAAGTATGCGGTACCCTATACTTTTTGCCTACAAATATCCAAAAGTTAATAGATTACTGATTGCCTAAAAGTATTCAAAATATAATCGGTTATTTTATGCTCACAAAAATGCAAAATTTAATAAAATAGCCAAAAATTATAAACAAATAGAATTTTGTAACATAATTATAAAATTTGAACTTTTTTTGGGATTGTTAAAAATCATAATTTTACAAAGCAAATATATGAATACGTATATTGAAGAATATGCGAAAATACTTAGATTTTGTAATAAATATTGTAGTAAACCAAAGTTATTTTATTGTTTTCGAAGCTCACTTTCACGATCAATAAATATTTTTTAGATAGATTTCAGGATTAACTAGGAAGTACTATAATAAGTACCTTCAAGTAATGATATAAATAATTTTTTATTTTATTCATTAGAAGACAGTCATTATTATACACATAAAATAATTAAATCAATAAATACCACTCATTACTTTGTAAGCCATTAAAAGAGTACTACCCATTACAAAATCTTCAAATTTTTTTTGCTGGGAAGTGTCCTTACAAAAAATATATTCTTCTATATATGTACATGACAATATCAAATTATTAAGTTTTAAATTTATTAAATAAATAAAAGTCTATTTTAAAATTTCATAAGAATTAAGAAAAGCATGTTTGCAAAGCGCGGTATGTACTTCTTTTTATCAGAGGCCAGTTCTATTGCTTTGCCAATCGGACCAAATGTCAGTTTTGAAAGTAATATTTTCCATTGTGTGTAATTTAGTTTTCAATGTTCCTGACAAAACTTCATATTTTTTATCAACCCAACGAGTCACAGTAGCTCTACTTGGAACTTTACAATGCGGTGATATAACTTTAACTGGGTGTCTAAAACCTTCTGTAACAGTAATTTTAAGCCATATATATTATTGATTTTTACATCAAATATGGAAAAAGAACTTACATTGCTGATTATTACCAATACCAAGAAAATTTTGACAGATTTTTCACAATAAAAAACGTTTTAAAAGTCATTCTAGGAGGGATTTTTTTATCACTACATTAAATGAGTTGCAATCATAAATATATACAAAAAGTCGTCTTTTCGGTACATCGAATAAAAACATCGATGTATCGATTAACATCGTATGATACGATGCATCGGCATTTAATCGATGTATAAAAACCAAAACATCGATGTTTACGATGCATCGATTAACATCGAGCAGCTCTAGTGTTAATGGAAACTTGCATAAATAGACGTATTTTCATAATTTTATTTTAATTGTTATTTTAATTTTTTATGCAACAGAACTTAAAAAAAATATTATGAAAACAACAGTGAAATGTGTTTAGGAACTAGATTGTGTGCCCCTCTTATTTTAAGGCAAATATGTATTGAAAATGTAATGTTGTAGAAGGGACAAAAATTAAGAAAAGGAAAATTGCATATCTTTCGTAATTGAGATCATTTTGACTCATTTGATATCCCAACAATCTGTATGCTTAAAGCGGATTAAAAATATTCTCTTTTAGAAAATGAAATATAATTCACCATGGCAACCTTTACTGATCCAAGATATAATTTTTTTGTTTCACGCACATTTTAGATTGATTTGAAGATTGCCAAACGGAGTCATCCTTAAGCTCTCTTTCGTCCTTATGTTTGAAATATTGCTCAGTCATCAATACGGAAAACTATAGCAGATTATTTGGCAAAAAACGCATAGCAAAAAAAAATAATAATAATTTTTTTTTTAATTATTACAAACTAATATTTGTGTGCCATTCATTTAAATTTCGTTTTGGATTTATGAATTTCTTTATATATATATTTTTAACGAATACGAATATCTAGAAACGGCCGAATGTTTTAGAATTCCAATACACATCACTAATACATACATACAGTTTAGCAATAAGCTCTCTATAAAACCATAATTTTTGGAGTTTTTGGACACTTGGGAAGAAATTTAAAAAATAGTTTCGCCAATATATGGAGTACGATCAGACGTAAGCTTATTTAATTTTTGTCTACGCACTGTGCTAGTCTAACAAATGAATTTAAAACAATGAATTAAATTTAATTTTTTTTAATAAAAACTGTGTAAACTGTTTAATTTATTTTTTATCTCATTGTTACGTTATTCCTGAAGGGAGGGGTGTTGGGGGGTTCACAGTTTTGTTACGATCTGCTACTAGGGGAGAGGGGGGGGGGGGTAAAAAATCGGCAAAAACAGCGTTACGTAATATATGACAGCCCCTTATCAATTATGTTGATTTTCGTAGTAGACGGCTGACACGAAACCCGTAAATAATAGATTTACATCTGCTAACCCGAAGTAGATGAAACAATAGGCTAAAGCTTTATAGGCGTAATCATGTACAATCTTTGATATTACTGCTAAAAGTCTTGCATACGTGCAACGTGTATGCTAGGTTTCAATAAAATGTCTTCATTTAAAACCTGTACATGTAGTGTTTAATTTAACCCTTGGTTAATATTTTTGGGGTTTTAGATTTTTAAAGCTGTTTTTTTACTTTGACCTACTTGCATATAAAATTTCAGTTGCCTAGCGGGCGTAACCCCGCCTACTTTTTAAACGGAAATTTTTTGGCCACTGCTAATCATTCTTGTTAAGTTTCGTTAGAAACGGATAATAATAAATAAATAAATATATATATATATATATATATATATATATATATATATATATAATATATTTGAATATGCTGAGCCGAAGCACATACATACATACGTCCATGAAAAAGGAGGCTTTGATGTTATGGGCGTGTTTAGCCTTGCATTATCTCAACATTTTTGCCAAATTTCAATAAAATCGTTTAAGGTAAAAGCTTTAGATTTGCCTTTTTAATTCTTAGCCCTACCCACATGGCTATAATTTCTCGGTTTTCAGATTTTCAGTTAGTTGGTCACCTAGACCTACTTTTATACCCAATTTCAGCTCACTAGAGCAAATTTGAATTTATATATGTATGGGCGTGATGCCGCCCACTCGTTTAAACTAAAGATTTTTGGCCAGTGCTTACAATTAGTGTCAACTTTAGTTGGAAACGTATAATTATAAATACATAAATAGTATATTTAAATGTGCTCAGCTGAAGTCCATGAAATAGGAAGCTTACATTTTATAGGCGTGTTAACGCCCACTTTTTTAAATGGAAATATATTGAGAGAATTTCAATAAAATCGCTTCCTTTCAACGCCTTAGATTTGCTTGTTTAATTCTGAGCTTTATGGGCGTAGCCACATCCTCTTGGCTCAAATATCCAGGTTTTCAGGTTTGTTTAGTTAATTCCTCACCTTTACCTGCATGCGTATCAAATTTCAGCTCAATAGCAAAAATTTTAATTTTTATGGGCGTGGAACCGCCCCCTGGCTAAAATTTCCGGGTTTTCAGATTTTTCTAGTTAATTGCTCACTTAGGTCCACTTGTGTAGCAAATTTCAGATCTCTAGCTAAAGCGGAAGTGCTTTATAATATTGATGAGTGAGTCAGTGAGTCAGTGAGTATGATTTAAAATTTGCACTTTTTGTACCTTCATATCTCAGGATCCCTTCATTATAAAACTTATGAAATTTCATAAATTTATTCTAGTTACGGTTTAAATTTTAGAATATTAGAATGGCGGAGAACAAAGTTATGAGGGGGGCAAAACAGGTCGAATGGCTTCGTGTAAATATACACACCGCGTGCATTGGCCGGAACTTGGCACGGTAGTGCACCTAGGTATTATGATTCTGAACATAATAAAATATGGTAGTTAGCAAGAAAATTATGTTAATGAAATTATGTTAAAGCATACATTAGAGTGGGCGTTAGTTGTATGTATAATTTCTTTTATTCTCACTCTCCAAATCGGTTCAGTTTTATGTAAAAAATAATACAAAAAAATATCACAGCGATAAGTTGTGTTTTAGGGAGTGCGCCTGGCCCTCAAGACCATATATTCACGTCCCACACGTGACGGAGTGTATTTTACTCTATTCTTCATTAATTACTAAATCATTGAAAATTTTCTATGTAGGATTGGGGTGTAGTATGCAGTCTATTAAATAACAGAAAAAACTATATAATTGTGTTATTATTTAAGAGCTATATGTAATAAAGGGTGTTTTTTATTGAGGTATAGAACTTTAAGTTGGCATCACTTTTTTAACTGGCGGCCATTTTGTCAGCTGTCAAGTGATTAATATTTAGTTTGGTTTGCCATTTCATCATGAACAGGTTGACAAAAGAACAACGCTTGCAAATCGTGCAAATTTATTTCGAAAATAATGGTTCAGTTCACGAAGTTTACCGCAAGCTCCGTCCATTTTATGGTCGACATAATCGTCCATCAGAGCAATTAATTCGGTTAACCATGGATCGTTTTCGCACTACGTTTACTCTATGTGATAATACGCATCCGCAGAGACGTCGAACAGTGCGCACCGAAGAAACAATTGCCGCTGTAGAGCAAAGTGTTGAAGAGGACCCGAATGAATCGATTCGCCACCGTGCACAGCAATTGGAGCCGACTAACCGACTATTTTGTTCCCGAATTGGATGGCATGAATGTGGATGAGTTGTGGTTCCAACAAGACGGCGCTACATGCCACACAGCGCACGTCACAATCGATTTATTGAAGGAAACATTCGATGAGCGCATAATTTCGCGGAATGGACCTGTCAATTGGCCACCAAGATCGTGTGATTTGACACCATTGGATTATTTTCTTTGGGGATATGTGAAGTCGCTCGTCTACGCCAACAAACCAGAAACGTTAGGGGACTTGGAAGCCAACGTTCGTGGCGTTATTGCCAACATACGGCCCCATATGCTCGAAAAAGTGGTTGAAAATTGGACCTGTAGAATTGGCTTTATTCGAGCCAGCCGCGGCGGCCACATGCCCGAAATCATATTTAAACATTAATGGCATAAAATTATCCTTCCAATAAAGCCAAATTGATGGACATTAAAACGATTTTCTTGTGTTTTATTTCAATTCAAAGTTCTATACCTCTTAAAAAACACCCTATATAAGCGCCTAAAAATAGCTGAATTTGACTGTACGTAACGGTGGAATGCTCCATGTACATACTTTTGTACGATATTTAGTATGTGCATAAAGTACGAATTTGTTTATATTAAAAATAAAAGTAAAAAGTACTGTAACTTAGAGCGAATTAATAGCAAGTAAGTTTGCAGCGAGAAACAGTCATATTACACGTTTTCAAAAGCGCATTTTAAATAATATCGAAATCGTTATTTTTATCTGTCGATATTTTAAAACTATCGATAGTATTCCAACACTAGTTGACTCTCAGAGTTGCTAAATTACAACAAATTGAAGTACGATTTATGTTCAAAAAAAATCAGCATTTTGAATTTGCTATATTATAGTATGTTTCCACCGGCATGATTTAGACAAATCATGGTAATTTGAGCAAATCATGCTAATTTATACAACCATATATTTACCATACATAGTATTTGATTTAATTTAAATCATTTTGAAAATACTATTTTTCGAACTGGATTTATATATGCGTTGGCTATAAAATTACAAGCTCCATCCCTGGATCATCGATCAATAGTGATTGACAACTTCGAAAAAATGACATTAAGGGATATTTAATCAATTTTAAATGCCAACTTCATGCCAATAAAATTCATATTACAGTTGATGTGCCCACCTTATAAAGTACGTGCATAAATTGAATACGAAAATTCGAACAACAAATCACTCACAAACTCGGTGGAAACCCTTTCAAGTGATTTATTTAAACATACTTGATTTAATACTATTATTCAATATAAAATTGTATCAACTTATATTTGTTATACCCGTCATAGTAGCACTTTGTCTTAGAAGAAAACTTTTATAACAATTAATTACATGAAAGTTGACGTATTTGTAAAAATATAATAGCACAAAAGTGCGCATGTGTGTTTTTGACTTACACGCACTCTCATTGTGAGAGTATATTTACTGAATCATATTCGCGTGACTGTTTTTGACTTATTGTCACGCAAACTTTCGATAAGAACATAGTCGCTATCATATGATACCACGTGTCACTCACTCTCACGTCAAAATAGAAAATGAACTTTTTGTACTTCACAAACAAATTTTAAAATAACAAATAATTTCGTAAAATAAGTTCATGAATAAAAAAAATAAAAGTTTTCATAAAATTTTTTTCAAAGGACATTTTTAATTTAAGGGCCTAATTTTGTAAAATACAATGCCAAGCGTTGAAAAATTTGATGTTGCAAAAACTTGAATTACAAAAACTAAATAGACATATACAAAATTTGTAGACGTTAAGCGTGGCGTTTTACAAAATTAGGACTTAAATTTTTTGCCTTCATACTTAAATGTTTGTTATTAAAGGTAAAATGAAAACAAAAGGAAAATATCAAAATAAATAAAACAAGCCAAAACAGCAGTCAAAGTCAATCAGCTGTTACACTCTTAAACAGTTTGACATTTACTGTCTTATTCATAAAAATTTATTTTGTTTTATAAGGGCTTTTTAAAACAAATTTTGTATGAAAATCTATTTTATAAACCTTTTATAAATCAAAAATTTTTTTTTTATGGATAAGGCCCTTAATCTTCAATGTATTAGGAAATTTTTCATGTTTTGAGTGTTGAGTACAGTCTATATAATTATAAGGAAACTTACCAGTGGAATTCAAATAGCATTAATGCAAAGTAATACGAATGATTGATGAAATCGTATTGCTTGCAAGAAGAATATTATTGCGGCAACAATTATATTCGTATTGCGGAAGTTTCTTCCTTCCGAAGAGGTTGTGCGGCCAGGGCGATACTTCGAAGAGATACGAATGCAATACTTCTAGAAGATAAAACTGTGATATTGCTAGATAATCATCTAATGGAATTACTTATGATATTGCCAGATTATATTTAGGAAGATAAGTTACACTGCACAACAGTGTTTTGGATGTATAAATAAAACTGGCCGATCCTTATGTATTTTTATCTCCTGATTACGATGGCGTCACTAGCTATCAGTTCTGGTTTTAAAGATACAATGACATTTATCATTTGCATAATTTACAACACTTTTTGTATTATTCCATTAATATTTCACGAATAGCCCTCCAAACTTAAAAATACTTTCTATATTATTAATCTACACCAAAATTTCTTTTATGTAGATATAATCACATTGATGAATATTTCAGGATATCTTACTGTTACTGTAAGGATCCTAAAAATGGAGTGTTTTCAGTTTAGTCCTTAAAATTTTTTTTATTTTAATTTGTTTTAGCCTAGTATAACTAATGTATTTTTATTCGCTGATTACGAAAATGGGCTTATTACTTTTCTAGCCTCTCTAGTTTTAGAGATATTGCGCTTTAGATAAAAAAATATTTGAAATTTTTTCTTTTCCAACGACATCCAAAAAAAATTGTCTTTTATATTTCATTTATCAACTTGCCAGTCATTAATGCAATTACAAAAAAGTTGTATGATCCAGTCCAGGAAATTTTTATAACAGTAAGATATCCTGATTATTCATCAACGTGACTCTATCTACATGCAAGCAATTTTTGTGTAGATTAATAATACATAAAGTAATTCGTGAAATATTAAGGGAATAATGCAAAAAGAAGTGTAAATTATGCCAATGCTTAATTCACTATATCTTTAAAATTGGAGCTGACAGAAAAAAATAAATGACGCCATCGAAATCAGGAAATAAAAATACATAAGGATGGTCCATTTGTATTTAAACATCCTAAAAAAACCTCTATGTTCTTGTGCAGTGTTATTTATAGTGATAGATTATCTCCTAAAGTACAATTTTGCTAAATTATCTGACGGAAGAAAGATATAGAATATCGTTAAGTCACGCCTGAATTAAAACTATTATTAATTTAAATTGCTTTATTTTTTATGATCAACTAAATTAAATTTATCATCATAGGAGTCATCATATGTTTAGTATAAAAAGGAATTCCCTGAGCTAATGTTTTGAAAATTTTCTGATTGTTTTCATTTTAAAGAAAATATATTTTTATCTTCTAGTTATATACATATTGATATTATAAATTTATTGCGCATGTGATGAAACACCACGCTGAACAAAATGCATAATTTTAATAACACAAAAAGTATTGCTATATGTGTATATGTAAGGGATAGGATATCTTCGAAATGTTTTTAGGATTATATTTAGATAACAATTATAAAAATATTTTATTGAACTGAATCTAAATTATTTTAACTTTTTATTCACATCTACATATATTTTATAAACTCCATCAAAATGTAGCAAACTTAAACTTCTTATTAAAGGTATTCACGTCAACTCTTGCAACTGTGCAAAAATGCATAATTGCACTTTCTGACGTGAGCAACCCATTTTGTTTAGTTGTCTATAAAGTAACACAATATGTGCATAGATATATTGTACTCGTATGTTTCTTAATTGTTAAAAGAAACGAAGAAAACGACGTGTTGTAACTTCGCTGATTAATTCTGTAATTAATTCACTAATAAAAATATAAATATTAATAATATTGGTATTATTTAACAAAATTCTAATAACAATTTGACAATTTTATATTAAAATCGAATTTGATTTCTTTATAATTTCTAGCTAAGACTTTTCAAAAAAATGTTTAAATTTTATCGTTTTTTAATTAATTTATTTGTATCGAAAATATCTTGAACCACTTGTTTTTTCATTTAAAAGAAAAACATTAAGGTATTTCTGCGTTGTAATTTGGTGTATGGTTGATTTTATGAGTAATTTTTGTCAATTTTTTTTGGATTGGCAATGCCATAACAAGTTGCACAACTTTGCAAAATTTACTCTGATAATCTTACACTTACTCAGACCCTGACAATTTTGCATCATTTGTGCAAAATAATTTTCTATGTGGTTGTTGTTATATTTTTTGAAAATTTTGCAATTTTGCTTTTCTGCAACAGTGCAACTTTTGACGTGAATACCTTTATTGAAATAAGTGCGATTTTCAAAGCCGCTTAGCGCTCTCTTGATAATATAAATAAGTTCTTTTATATTCAGCAGATGCTTTCAAAAAATATTTATAGTAAATATATATATATTATCCGTGATTATATAATAATTTGAGCTTGAAGTCTACGTTAAAACAAAATTCAAATAAAAACTTTGACAAAAGAACATTTGAAGTTCAAAAATTTTTTTTTTGTGGATACGGCCGTTAGTTTTTAAATATTGCGTATGGGACAACGCACATTGCTGTGACCCTGGACTAGTAGGCTACTAAACTAGTCAAAAGGGCGACTGAACTAAATGAACGAACGAGTTCATTTATAAATAATGAACTAAAATGAGCAGTCACTGAAATAACCAACAGTAGAAAAATTGTGAAATAAAATTTTTAATTAATTACACGGTGTTACAAAAAAACACTTTTTGTCAGAACTTGAAAAGCGACCTAGTTGGACTTGTAGGCCTAGGTGAGGACATACAAGAACCGTTTTCAAAGATTTTGAAACACCCTCAAAAATTCGAGTTATTTTGAAAAAAACTGTTTTAGGGTGGGTCGTAGTACTTTATTATCTCTAGCTCACTCATGTTTTGACCAATTCTAAAATTTTAAACAGTTTTGGAAGGGCAAAGACTTAGGTTTTTAAAAAATGTATGCATTAATTGTATGTTTCAAGAAATTGGGTAAGTTTTTATCGGACATTTAAATTTTTTTTTATTTTTTTGCGTAATTTTTTAAAATAAACAATTGTTATTTTAATTTTTTTCTATGAAGACCTATGTTTTTTCACAGAACTTTAAAGGAAATTTTATATACAAAAGAATGAGATATCATTTGTTAGAATCGATCAATATTTGTAAAAGTTATTAAACTTTTTCTAAAGTACAAATATTGCGATTGCAGGCTTTTTTTGGTAAGCCACTTCACACAAATTACAGTCCTCTGCTTTATGGAATATTTGATGATGCCAAATCATTGAGAAATATAATGATAATGAGGGGCTTATAAACTCTTCAGACTTAATTTTCTTAAGTACACTGGAACAGCTTGTACAAGTACTTTCAGGTTCATACCATTTCCTAGAACTATATGAGCAGTCAAAATCTATTTTGAAGGCATCTTTTGCGTGGCTGTCCGCTTCGCGCAGGTATTCCAGTAGAATTCAAACCGCAAACATAAAAAAAAATATTATGCTTATCACACACTGCATGATGATAACAAAATCTACAAACTTACTTATTTTAATTAAAATAAACATTAATCTAGTTTACTCTTTTTTAAAAACAATAACCTTCACCACATTGTGTTGGTACTCGTATTAAATTCGTTTATTTTATGTGTTTATCCAAATATATATAGCAGAAATTTACTTATAAAAACATTCTAAACTTTTTTAATAATTAAAAAAATAGGACAAAATAACCTCCATTCATCTGTACTATCTTCCAGTTTAATTTTTTCCAGTTTAGGACAAATTGACAATAAAAAAGAGTGTATTTATTTCTGCATCACCGAATATAATAACTTTACTTGTTAACAGCCTTATACATAACGAGAAACTGGAAAAAGCGACGAAACTAAACATGGTCCCAACAAGTTTTGCCAGACAATTTTACATTACAATTCAGGCTAGGATTTAATAGTGGGTTAAACCTACATCATGCTCCGATTTCTAATGTCAAATAGTTTGAAACTCGTTAAGACATATGTATAGTCAATTTTGCTACTTATGCTAACTGGCATGAAGGTTTTTTGTTATGTATAAGGCTTTAAGTATATACAAAAAAAATAACTGTAAGATTACAAAAAAACAAAAAAATTTGCATAATTAAGTTGATGAATTTATTTCATTCGTTAACTGTGTTTTTATTCAAATTTTTCGCACTGGGGTTAGAAAATGTTAAAAAAGGGTGTTAATGAAAAGTTTAATAACTTTCACAATTTTTATCCGATTTGAATCATTAAAACCATATTTTGCTAAAAACTAAATTTGCTTTATATATTAGTATAAATTTTCATAATAAAAAAAGTTGATAAATTTTATTATTTTTTTGAATATTCTTAACAAAAACAATATTTAAAATTTACAAATATATCAAGATATACACATTGTTGTAAAGCGTAATCAGTTTGATTTCTAAAAGTATTAAAAAATTTTAGATCTAACAAAAACTGACTTAGTTACAGTTCGATAAGTTGACGAACATCACCGAAAACGGTATTTTCAGAATAACTTCTGAATTTGAGGGTGTTTCTGAAATTTTTTGACACAATTTGTAATGTACTCAACAAGATCTACAACTCGCGCTAGGTCGTTTTCCAAGTTTTTTTTTCACTGTAACACCGTGTTATAATTACACAATTGAAGGTTAGCTGCGAATAACGTTGTAAGTGACAAAATAATAATTTTTCAGGAGAGTCAAAAACGTATTTTAAAGCAATATTGATTTTTCGTTTAATTTTTTTCAGCTTATCCAATATAATGATAATTAGCATTAACGTTTCTGTTTGTATCTCTGCTACATTTATCAATTATTTTCGACAATTTCGTTTCATAATTTTGTTAGTTAGTTACAAAGTTCTTTCACTGACTGAATGCTGATAATGCTGCAAGAGAGTAATGTTAACGGTAATTTGTGAAAAACTGGTTTTGTAAAAATTGTCTTTTACAAAAACGTTTTACAGAAACGTTTCTTTTCCCCTCGTTTCTCACACACAACAAACCATTCAGCTTACCAATAAGACTTACATAGTGTAAACTAGGACTTAGAGACCTACCAAGTGTGACGAATAAAAGTCATGGGATACCGAAGCAGGTTGGTAAGGGCAGAGATCCTAAATCTCCCTTACAAACCTGCTTCCAGGAAGACGGACATTTTTGCTGGGATAATATCTCTCAGTTGTGTGCTAAAACGTTAACCATAACTGTTCGCTATCTATAATCAGCATCATACACGCTGATTGCAATTATCACGGTGTTCATCAGCATTATCACTGTCATTAGTGTTTTTGTACGTATTATAGCATTGCACAGATGCATCTGTTTGCACCAGTTTTGCGTGTTTTTTGGTTCTTGTATGAAAAAATATGTTATTTAGCGTTTCTTTTACTAGTTGTAAATGTTGATTTTTAAAGCAGTTATTGTATGGTTGTGCAATGACCAAATGAGATGTATGTATTTGTTTTTCTATAACAAATAAGATACATAAAACTGGTTTTAACATAAGTACCACATGGTGTGTTGAAAAAAAAAATCCATGGTTGATGAATGAATGAATGAAAGTAAAATTTCACATGCACATGTAAGTAAATGATACATGTACATAAAACACATGCATTTGTAATTACTCTCAGAGCAAAATTGTCTCTTTCTCTCTCTATACTTTGGCTGCACCACAAAATAACATAACGAACGTCCGCACATACATCTCCACATCATGTATTTGTTTCAATAGTGGTTTTTTCATATATTTGTATTACAATATGTATTTTTAAGCAAAAACAGATCAAACAGTTGCTCAGCAGCAATACAATATGCAATTGTTATTTGTTTTAATTGTATTTTAATTTGGAAAAGCACGCACACACAATAACTCTTATATTAGTTCTGTCGCTCACACTACAATTATATGGTACATACCATGGTATATTTGTTTTGGCTATACAAACGAGTATACAAATGCAACCCTATGGTACGTATTGTTACCAGAATTATTGTTATTGGAATTGTTGCTATTCTAGTCAATTTAGTACACTGTTATTATCTCTTCAAATAAAAGTCAAAGTGCTTTTATTGTACTTGTGTAATACACAATGTATATACATACTTATTTAACAGTTGAAAACTAACATAAAGAAATAATGGTGGTCATGATTAGAGATGTGCACGTGAGTGTTTTCTGACGCACGACACACACGCTCACGCAGAAAAATATTTTAATCACGCACTT
The DNA here is from genome assembly GCA_949987645.1 of Tachina grossa. NCBI lineage: Eukaryota > Metazoa > Arthropoda > Insecta > Diptera > Tachinidae > Tachina > Tachina grossa. The sequence continues at coordinate 76,167,836 of OX465275.1, read as the reverse complement.
TCACTCACGAATGATTTTGAAAATTTTCACGATCACGCACGCTCACGAATAAAATATTTTTAATCACGCACGAGTGGTTTAAAACTTATCACGATCACGCACGCTCACGAAAAAGTATTTATATGTATAATAAATTTTCATGTTTTTTGGGTTGAAAAATAGGTTCTTTCATATCCATATATACATATCTATGTAAAGGGTGTTTTTTATTGAGGTATAGAACTTTAAGTTGGCATCACTTTTTTAACTGGCGGCCATTTTGTCAGCTGTCAAGTGATTAATATTTAGTTTGGTTTGCCATTTCATCATGAACAGGTTGACAAAAGAACAACGCTTGCAAATCGTGCAAATTTATTTCGAAAATAATGGTTCAGTTCGCGAAGTTTACCGCAAGCTCCGTCCTTTTTATGGTCGACATAATCGTCCATCGCATAATTTCGCGGAATGGACCTGTCAATTGGCCACCAAGATCGTGTGATTTGACACCATTGGATTATTTTCTTTGGGGATATGTGAAATCGCTCGTCTACGCCAACAAACCAGAAACGTTAGGGGACTTGGAAGCCAACGTTCGTGGCGTTATTGCCAACATACGGCCCCATATGCTCGAAAAAGTGGTTGAAAATTGGACCTGTAGAATTGGCTTTATTCGAGCCAGCCGCGGCGGCCACATGCCCGAAATCATATTTAAACATTAATGGCATAAAATTATCCTTCCAATAAAGCCAAATTGATGGACATTAAAACGATTTTCTTGTGTTTTATTTCAATTCGAGGTTATATACCTCTAAAAAACACCCTATATATATGTATGCTCGTATTTTTGTAAAATTTGCAGTGTAAATTAAAATAAAGCAAAGTTAATTTAATATCGTTTTAAATATTCGTATTCGAATTCTCGTATATCAAAAATTGACATTCCGCACATGTATGTATGTATACATACATAATATAAATGTGAAGGTAAGACGTATGATCAATTAAATAAATGATAATCAAATAAATGAAAAAACATACAAATTACTAAAAAAATTCTGTTACGTAACATTTTCAAAGACCCCCACCCTCACCATAACAAATCATAACAAAACTGGAACCCCACCCCTCCCCCTACAGCGTTACGTAATATATGGACTTCCACTAAAGCACAAAAAGATTTTCTGCGGTACAATTCGTCAGTAGTATTGTTGACAAAGGCACTGTTGAATCAGTAGTGTTTTTCAATTGATACTTCCTACAGGGTATCTAAGAAACATACATACATACTTACAAAGGTGTATGTACCCATCAAACAAAATGCTCCGAATTCGTAAAGAATTCGTAACGATTGGTCGACAAAATCTTCCCGATTTCGGCACCGAAATATTACCGAAATCGTAACAATTTTTGTATGAAATGGTTGACACGACTTCGTAACGATATGTCGGTACGAATTCGTAACGACAAGTAGGTACGATTTCTTTTTGCTTTTATAGAAGAGTACCGTTTCACGGTTATGTTGCTGCTATTGTCGAAATAATTTGCACATACTCATGTTTTTAACATTTGTTACAATCCTTTTTTTTTATCACCATATATACATACATATTTATTTAAAAAAAAGTTTCACAGACTTTTACTTATGTACTCAAAAATCAAAGTTTTAATGTTTAAAACAAATTGTTCAGAGAAACTACCGAAATGTCTAAACGAATTCGGTACGACAAGTCTGACTTCAGAAAAAGTCGAAACATTTTGTTTGGGGGAATTCATTATGTTTGTAAGCTCATACTACCATACATATTGCTATACATACATATATGCATTTATTTTTATAAAATAATTTATTTCAAATGATTGAATACAGTTACATATGTACCTATGCAGGAATGTTATCTCGTGAGAGCCTGAGAATTCGTGCGTGATTATTAAAAAAAGCTCACGCACGAGTAAATTTTTTTCAGTCACGCTCACGCACTCACGCGTGATTAGTTATAATATTTGCTCACGAATCACGTGAACCACGCGTGACTCACGCGTGACACGATAAAATCACGACATTTGCACATCTCTAGTCATGATGACGACGTTAGAGACGAAGTGTTAAATGTACCAATTTGACTACCGGCACTCTGGTTTACTAAAACCAACTCCGTGTTTAAACTTGATTATGAGTATAGAATCATTCTAGTCATCGTGGTACAAAAAAAGAATGTTTCACTTTCTTCTTAAGCTGTCGATAGTCATGAAGTTTTATGAACAGATACATATATCAGTTGTCCTGGTTTAAATTTATCTCTTTCATCATTATCAGCGTTGTCATTCAAGTATTATTAGTTTTGTAGCAATTTCTTTTTAAATTTTTGCTTAAACTGGTTTTATTACATTTGATATTGCAATAAAAACAATGAGGGTGCTAAGTTGCAAAACTAAAAAAGGCATGAAATAGAAATTATTGCAACGATATTATTTAAACGAAGCTTAAAGTTTAAAAAACTAGGAGAGGAGGTACACAGTTTCATGTGCTCTGCAATTCTCGTTTGATTTGAAATTCGTACTGGTTAATTTAAAGTTGTTACTTATATTTGACGTTTTTCATAGTTTTATTTCCTCAGTTGTGTAAAAAGCATAAAATATAACAAAAACTAAATAGAATTGTCAATTTTCGAGTTCATCCATAGAATTTGACATTAAACATCCCAGCGTACTTGTCAATGTAAAATTTGATGGCATGGTGTTATCCCATTTACAATGTTGCCACTTATTCCAAAAACGAAAAATAATTAAATTTCTATCAAAGTAGTATGAATAAAATGTTTCGGAATTAATTCCATATTTTAATTCTAACATAGTCCATAATCGAAACCGATGATTGTAAAAAATAAGAAAAACGTTTTGCTGTGTAAAATTTCTAACAAGAAAGATAACAAGATATTTCTGCAGGCTGGCCCATATATAATTTTTTCGAACATGTTGGTGAATATCTTAGAGATATGCTTGCACAGGAGGCTTATACCGAAAGGCTGAAGAGAAGTTAAGGTCATATTCATACCCAGGGCAGGTAAAGGAAGTCAAAAAACCGAGGAATTTCAGGCCGATCAGTCATGCGTCGTATCTTTTGAAAACATTAGAATGACTGATTATCTGCATTTAGGTGTGCACGAAAACCCTAATGAGGCATCCCGCAATCTCCAGGAACATATTACCCAGCTGGAAATACGATTGAACTTATAGAGAATTAAAGTCAATGAACAGAAGTGTGTCCATATAACGTTTACCCTGAGAAGAGATACTTGCTCCCCCATCCGAATCAACAATCAAAATAGTCCTCAACATTCCCAAGTGAAAATACCTTGGTATACACCTTGATCGAAGGCTTATATAGAAACATCATATTGACTTTAAGCTAACTCAGATGAAACTTAAGTTAACTCAAATATATTGGTTGATTGGCAGAAATTCAACACTCAGCCCAGACTACAAACTTTTACTATACAAGTCGCTTGCTCGTAATATTTCAAACTTTACTGGGCACATCCGCCTAAAAAAAGGGGGGACACACGGGTTGTTATACTCAACACTCCAGATTGGACTACTTGAATATACTTTTTTCCCCTTTTTTGATTATTACTACTTATGTATTATTTATAACTATCACTAAGTTTATGTCCGACACTGGTCGGGCCTAATAATTATGTTTTAGATTTAAGATTTGAAAACTTATTGTTAGTTCATATTTGAAGATACAATAAATAAATACATGTATTAAAAAAATATCAGTGAGGTCATGCAGTCGGAGTTGGCAGAGCTATCCTCCTACACCAGCAGCAAAGGACTGGGAGTCAACACAGAGAAAACCGAGCTAGTCCTCTTTACCAGGAGATACAAAATATATACGGATAGCCTTGTCCTGCCTAGGATGGGAGGGTTAGAGCTGAGACTAGCGAGGACTAGGGAGCGAAATATTTGAGTGGTTTCCTAAATAGCAAGCTTTCTTGGAAAAGGAACACTCAGGAAAGACTAAAGAAAGGACTTAATGCCTACTACGAACTCAGGAACTGGCGTCTGCAACCGAAGTAATATAGAGAACTTTGAGGTTAGAACAGCGAATAGAAAACACCTTAGACTCGTTGAAGCAGGTTTGCTGAGGACAGGTCACACATAAACCTTAAAATAGATCAGTTTAAGTGATCACGGATCTTACGGATACCTGATTTTTTTCAGGAAAATTTGACCCTTCGGATCAAAAATCGGGACATCAAAATACATTTTAGAGGTATGGTTCTTTCGGCAAAGTTTCTTATTTTGATCCCTAGAATACGATTTTCCTTGTAATTTGTGTAATTTTTAACAGGTTCTCTGTCCAATGTATCCCATGTGATACAAAAAAAAATTTTTGTACCATGTTCACAGCATCCATGTATCATATTTGAACCAATTTATAGGTGATTTAAAATAAATTTTTTTAAAAACGCAGACTAAAAATTTTTAGTTTTATTATGTGGACGTAATGAGTACATTGTCTAGTTTATAAGAATAACAAAACGCGCATTGATTTACTATTTTAAATTTTTTTTTTTTCAATTTCAACTTTTTATTTATAAATTCATGTGTATTTTTGGTATAAAGATACAAAAGTGAAAAAAAGTACAGAAATTAATAAAACATAATAATAATAAAGGTTGTCAACTACTGAAGATTAGAGTGAGTCGCATTGAAGCACGACAAACAATAACCTTTTCCACATTTTACACACTCCACGACATGCTTCAATGTCTGGTAGATCATCTCAAGTTTCAGGAAATTCCATTTCGACATCATTTGTAGTTTCATCTTGGTTCTCTTCTTCAGTTTCGTCCTCGTTGTTCTCATCAGGTTGATACATATCATCACTTCAATCACTAAAATCACTCCCGTCTTCACTTCCTTCTAAGAATCGCTGTATCTCTTCAACAGAATATTTTCCATGAGAAGCCATCTTACTTTACGCGCTACTTTTTCACTAAAAATATGAATACACGTGTTACTCCTTCAACACTTCAACTTCAACTATTCATCTATGATACATGCAAGGTATGTAATCTAATTTAGTAAAGAATCGTTTATGACACGTTCAATGTATCTTTAGTGATACATACCATATGTTATACATGTAACGTATGGAATCTAATTTCGTAGCGACGCGCTCATGTATCGCAACTGATACACTTATTTTTACCGTTATAATATAGTCAGGATGTATGCAGCTAACTCAAAAACTTATTGATAACCTCGAAAAATGAGTACAGTAATCAAATTTCAAAAATATTTGTTGCGCGTGTACCGTGAAAAAAATATTTTTGTATGGGGATAGGGAACGTGTTAAATCGACCCGCCCTAATATATATATATATATATATATAATATATATAATATAATATATAATATATAATAATATATATATATATATATATATATATATATATATATATATATATATATATATATATATATATATATGTATGTATATACTTACATATATTTATTTACACTTATGTATTTATTTTTGCTGATCACAGCTTAAATAAAACTTATGAACTGACATGATTACTATTTATTAGCGAAATACTCGTATTAAGCACACTGTAAATGATTGTTATTTGTACCTTTTATCAATATCACATATTTCGTTTTTAAAATATCTTCGTAGTTTATATGTTTATAAATTGTATACATACGTATGTATGTACATTAGGGCGTTTCACCAAAGGCGTTTTTTGCGATTTTTGCAACACTTGAAGCGGAATATTAAGGCTTGTGATGTAAAAGAATTTCGAAAAAAAATTTTGGATTTCTTGAAGATGTGTATGAGGTCGCTGAAATAGATTTTATCAAAAAAATGAGGTTATGGAGAAAAAATTTTTATATTATTTTTTTCTGGTGCTTTTTGTTCATACAACTAAACAATTCTCTTCTTAAAGATCCGATCCCACGACAAAAAAATTATTGGTGTGAAAAATTATTATATTACTGACCACTATGATAGTCTGAAAAGTGAAAAATTATTTTTCCTAGATTTCAAACCTCGATACCTTGAAAAGTTTTCAACATTTTTTGAAGATGTAAAATGCGTTAGAAAGGTCTTTAAATTACCTTTCGGTATATAGATTTATTTTTACTTGTTGGAAAAATATAAGAAAAAAATTAAAGTTTGAGAAAATTTATTTATTTATCAAATTTTATGAAAAATTAACAGAATTTCATTATGTTTCGTTCTTGGTTAAGTAAAAAAAAACATATAAGATACATTGCTTTAATAAAAATATCAAAAATTCAATTCATTAATATATTTGTATTCCCATACAAAATCAAAAGACATTAAATAAACAAAATCAATGAAATTATGTCTTTTTTTAATCTCACTCACTCATCTGCTACTGATGCAGCTCTCATTTGAAGTGTTTTTTTTAATCCAAAGTCAATAGCTTTCTAAGCACTATATTTTTTGAAGGTAACTCATCATCCGGAATTTTTTCAGTACTTTTACCAAGCAGCCAAAACTGTTTACGGTACTGTTTTTTTAACATCTGTAGACATTTGTAGAGGAAAATTGTTGCTTAAACTTAGAAAACAGTTTTATATATATTTTACTTACCCATGCTTTGATTATTTTTTTTATACAGTATACCAATTATAAATGAAATCTTTAATATTTTTCACAATTACCTACTTTTAAAGAAGTCCGACTTCAAGTATCGCAAAATTCAAATTGTCTGAAATATTTTTATTTTTGTATATTTTGTTACATTTAAAAAAGGGGCTACTTCAAATATTTTAAAATTCAAATAGTGTGAATTTAAAAATAAAAAATTATTTTTTTTGTCTACTTTCTTTTTTTTCAAAACATTTTTTCACAAGTAAGATATAAACTTATATATACCAAAATAAAGGTATCTAAATTATCTTTCTAACACATTTTACATCTTGAAAAAATGTTGAAAACTTTTCAAGTTATCGAGGTTTGAAATCTAGGAAAAATAATTTTTCACTTTTAAGACTATTTTTCACACCAATAATTTTTTTGTCGCGGGATCGGATCATTAAGAAGACAATAGTTTAGTTGTATGAACAAAAAGCACCAGAAAAAAATAGTATAAAAATGTTTTCTCTATAACCTCATTTTTTTGATAAAATCTATTTCAGCCACCCCATACCCATCTCCAAAAAATCCCAAAAAATTTTCGAAATTCTTTTAGATCACAAGCTTTAATATTCCGCTTCAAGACTTGCAAATTTTTTTTGTGAAACTCCCTAATGTACATGTTTGATATGAAAATGTGTTACAAATTGTTTATTTTTAAAACAGTAAATCGTCGACTTTATGGCACGTATAAAATAAATTAAGCTAAATAAATATAATATCTTTGTATTATACACTCAAAATTTTTTATATAATATTTATGATTTCTCGCGCTATAAATTGTTTAAACGTTCGTTCGGTTGGCATAAGTACAGCAAGCGATGAAGAGACATAAAAATAAAACTTAAATAGCTGAAGGATAAAAAAATAAAATTTTAATAAATGCATTTGTGTATAATAATACATAAAAGTCTAAGAAGTAAAACAGTTATAAATATCCCAAGTTTGAAGACATGAAAATGATGCCATAAAGTTTTTGAAGCTGAAGCTTAAAGTTATTTATTATGCTAACAGAAAGAAAAACACAAGATTTAGTTTAAGTTCCTGAGGTAATTTACTTGACTTTGAGTGAATTTTTTAGATATTTTATGTTGATGAACTGTTTGCTAAAAATGCAGTTGATTTTTCTTTTTGTTTTACAAGGTTAGTAAATGCATTAAATAGCTAAGAGTATTTTTTGTTTTCGAAGAATGCCAAGAAAATAATCGAAATAACTATTTTATGAAAATAAGAGAAAATAACAAAAAATTGCTACATACCACATAGATTAAAAATATTCGAAGGCTAATAATGTTTTAATAAATTGAGGCCATACATTTTATGATAAATTTTCATATTTGTCCGACATAACTTTAAGTTGTAAAAAATACCACAAATAATTAAGTTTTTATTAAATATATTTTTTTTTATACGAAAGATCAATACATGGCATTAATATTTGAAAATCATTTTGGACACATGGCCACAACAGCTGTGCTTGATGAAGCGCATTCTGCACGTCCGATTTCAAGACACCTTTCCGATTAGTTATGACTGCATGTCGCGGACAATGTTTATCAGTATAAAAAAGCGAGTTCTCGTGGCCACAAACCTACAATAATCGAGAGGTGTCGAATCACATGACAGTGGAGGCGAATTGACACATTCACTTTCCGAAATCAGCTTTCGCCAAATTACGCTTTCAATTCGTCGGTGCTATTGAAATTACGTCTCGGCCGGATCAATGTTATCCATATAAAAAAATCATTGATCATGGTGCTGTCACGTTGATCGTACCGCGAGTTCTTTTTTTTAAGACCTTTTTTTATTTATTGTATCTTCAAATATGAACTAACTAACAATAAGTATTCAAATCTTAATCAAAAGTATAATTATTAGGCCTAACCAATGTCGGACATAAACTAAGTGCTAGTTATTAATAATACATAAGTAGTGATAAGCACAAAAAAAAATATTTTTAAGCGGCTGCACCTGGAATGTTGTTTATTCGAGCCCTTGTATCACTCTTTTTGAAGTCCCAATTTACACTATGCAAGTCTTATTGCTAAGATGATTAGTTTCTTAGGGGAGAGAGACGGGGGGAAAAGAAACGTTGCTGTTCCCCTCGTCTCTCTCTCCCTGAAACGAATCAGCTTAGCAATAAGACTTGCATAGTGTGATTTGGGACTAAGCGGATGTGTCCACTAAAGTTCAATATATTACGAGCAAGCGGGTTAAGATGTGACTCGAGTTTTGGTAAATATTTGCCTGCGTATTTTGCAATTTCTTCAGTCACAGGTGTCATATTTAAATCACGATGTATATTTGAATTTTTGATGTATCATGGAGCCGACGTTATCAAGCGTAAAATTTTGTTTTGCCTTCGTTGGATTTTCTCAACATTTGAGGCTGAAGCAGTGCCCCATAGCTGAATTCCGTAGCACCATATTGGCTTTAAAAGCGACTTGTATATTAAAAGTTTGCAGTCTAGGCTGAGTGTTGAATTTCTACCAATCAGCCAATGTACCTGAGTTAATATAAGTTTCATTTGTGATAGCTTAGAATCAATGTGGTGTTTCCATGTAAGTCGTCGATCAAGGTGTATACCAAGATATTTCACATGTGAATGTTGAGGAACAACTTGATTTTTAATCCGAATAGGGGAACAAGTAGCTCTTCGTAAGGGAAATGTTACTTGAACACACTTTTGTTCATTTACCTTAATTATCCATAAGTTTAACCAAAGCTTCATCTGGCTAATGTGTTCCTGGAGTTTGCGGGATGCCTCATTCGGGTTTTCGTGCATACTAAGGCAGGCTGTATCGTCGGCAAATGTGGAAGTATGGATACTACTGCTCATAGGCATATCACAAGTATAAATCAAATATAAAACTGGCCCCAGTATACTCCCCTGTGGCACACTGGATAAAATAGTTTCAGGCATACTCGTAAAATCTCCTTCCACAACAGTGAATTTACGGGAAATAATGTAACTTTCCAAAAGATTTAAAATGTTTATTGGTAAGTAAGTCTTCAATTTTAAAATTAGGCCTTCATGCCACACTTTATCAAATGCCATAGAAATGTCAATAAACAGCGCAGAACAATACTTTTATTCTTCAAAAGTTCTTCTTATAAATTAAACTAATCTATGAGTTTGTTCAATGGTACTATGCTGACTTCTAAAACCAAATTGATGGTCTGGTATGCACCCACTACTAATTAGAATTGGTGTTTTGAGGAGTTTTTCGAAAAGCTTTGACATTGTTGATAGTAGACTTATTGGCCTATATGACTCAGCCTTGGTTAGATCTTTGGAATCATTTTAACCTTGGCAAGCTTCCAGTTGTGTGGATAATACTCCAGTCGTAAAATGGCATTAAAAATGAATAACAGGATTCTCATTGCAATACGAGGCAACATCTGGTTACTAATTCCATCAACACCCGGAGCTTTCTTCGTTTTGAGTTCAGCAATTAATTTTTGTAAATCACGCGTCTTAAACTTTATGTAATGAGGGGATAGAGCGACTACACTCCGCAAATCAGCAACACCAGTACATATGTTTGGCGTAAAATCGGATTTTAAGTGCTCAGCAAATATGTTACCTTTTTCAGTATTGCTACTTGCCCAACCTTCAGTAGATGAGCGTAGAGGTGGTTTAAACTCAACCGGTGTTTTAAGCTTTCTAGCAGCATGCCACAAAGAGTAATTAGATGCTGGTCTGACATCAAGTCCATCCAGATAGTTTTTAAGAAATGCAGTTTTTTCAGATGCCAGAAAGTCTTGTAGTCGTTTAGTGCACGCTTTAAACCTGATTTTATGTTGAGGTGATCTGTGCTGTTGCCATTCCCTTCTAGCTCTTCCTTTTTCACGTACGAGACGTTCAACATCTGTAGAATAAATTCTATTAAACCCAGTCTGCGGATGGGAGGTAGTGGCATGTTCAGCAGCCTGTTTAATATTTTTGTTAAGATTGGCAATGCTAGATTCAATATCATTGGGTGTTTTTAGCGTAATATTTTCCGTGCAATGACTACTGATATATTTTTTGAACCCCAGCCAATTAACACGATTGATCATCTTCACATATAGGTCAGGTAAGTTACTTATTGATGGGCTACAAATTGCAATGATCGTTGGCGAGTGATCGGACGAGAGATCAAGAGAAGCTTGAACCTAAATTAAATCCCTAGAGATATTTTTTATGACGCCAAAATCTACAATATCTGAAATTTTTTGTATGTCAGTAGGCCAATAAGTGGGCTCCCTACTCGAAATAACATCCAAGCCCATTTTTAAAATTGTGTTGAACAATGCTCGACCTCTGGATGTAATAAGACGCGAACCCCAGAACGTATGTTTTGCATTGTAGTCGCCAGCTGTTACAAAACGAGGTCCAAGAGATTTGTAGAAATTTTCGTATTGATCTTCAGTGATTGAAAATCTGGGAGGGGAGTAACTGATGATATCACGAAGTTTGTACCAAAACTTTCAATGCCAATATTTGTTGCTTGTAGGTGTTGTTCACAAATGTTGTCAAGAATATAGTGCTTAAGTCTTGACTTTATTAGAATCGCTGATCCACCGCATGCTCTTCTTCTCAGATCCTTTGAGTCATATAAGGTGTAGCCATACATTTTAAAAATGCTTCTCTAAGTCAAATGAGTCTCAGAGACTAGCATAACATCAATATTTTTTTCCGTGAGGAAGTGCTCAAGTTCATTTTTATGTTGGCGAATGCCGTTTGCTTTCCAGAAACATATTTTTAACGTATTCATGGCTTGTTAATTAATGCTTGAAGCAGTGTATTCTGCATTCGAAACATTTCCTGCATCATGCTAGTCATATTTGTTGTAAAATTATTTATAGTTTGCACCAGATTATCAATATTAGCTTCAAGGCGATTGAAGTTAAAGCTGGAATTTGTATATGTTGAATTATTTGCAGGTGAAACATTTTGTGTGGGAATAGAACTAGCCTTAGCAGCATCTGCATACGATACACAGGAAGTAACTGGTTGGCTCATTTGCGCAGAAGTGGCAGAGGAAGAGTTTGCTGTTTGAACTGGAACTAGTTTAGATTTTTGCACCATAGTCTGCTTGACGAAAGAGTACATAAGACAACCTCTGTAGTTAGCGGTGTGATTACCTCCACAACTACTGCATTTTTTTTGCTTCCCAGTAAAAAAAAATGGAAATCATTCTGAAGGAACCACATTTTCATTGCTTCCAAAAAAATCGATATTTTTAATTTGCCGATAGTTAGCAGAAAATCAAGTAAAAGTTTATTTTAATCACACAAAACCTTGTAGTTTTTCCATAGTTTTAGTAAATACTCACCAAAATGTTCAAAAAATCGATTTTTTGAAAGAAATTTATGAACTAATTTTGGCCTAAAATTTAGAAGTTATTTGCTTAAATTTACATTAAAACACTGTTTCGCGTTTAAATTCGTATAAAAGGAAACGAATTGTTAAAATATGTAACTTTTTAAAATGTTTCCTAGCGAAAATATTACCATAGAACACAAAAAAGGAAATTTTTCTTAAAATCGCTTCTAATTCGGTGACTAGGCATCGAAAAAGAGAACTTCTTGCAATGACAAACCTATGTAAAAATCATTTGATCCAGACTGCAAACTCTACATTTTCATGACTTCTTTGGAGTGTCTTTTTTTACTGGATTGATCTTTTGGTTTAGTACAACTAGCAGTACCGTGCAATTCACCGCAGATAATACAAACTGTAGGTAATTTGCAGTAAGTTTTTGTGTGACGATATTCTTGGCAATTATGGCACTGTACGGGACCTGATCGCTAATGTGGCTCTTTAATTGTGATTTTTCGATATAAGAGGTGTTTTTGGTTATAAATTGGATGTGTCTCGTTTTTTTAACTTTATATCATTCGGCTCCATTTCAACACGAAATAGAGGCAGGGGGATTTTCTCCCTATTTAATATATTAGTCACATTTTTTACCTTAAATCCTTGTATGATGAGTGCATCTTTTACTTCTTCGGGATTAACATAAGAATCAATGCCCTTCAACACGATTTGCATACCTTTAGCACTCTTAAGCTGGTACGTATAAAAACTTGTTTTATTTTTTTCGAATTCTGTTACTATTTTGCGGAAATCTTTTTCTTCGTATATTTGAATTTTAGTTTCGTCAATGTTACCACGTTTTATTGGAATAACGTGAAATGCGTTCTCACCAATTGCCGAGACTAATTTTTTAATACGGGAGATAGAATTTTTTTTCTCTCAAATATATTGGTGGTGGTTATTCCTGGATATCTTGGGAAGCGATGAGATTTTTGAAGAATTTGGGCTTCGCCCACACTTTACAACTGTAATATATCTGTCCATTCCGACCTGAACTTTAGATTTTTGACTACTGTTATCTAAAGTGATAACTTGATTAAGTGATGAACACGAGCCAGAAGCTGACTTAAATGAAGAAGTACCAGGCAACTCAAATGTTAACAAATCACTAGTTGGCATTGGGCAATGCGAAGTTGATCGCTGACGAAAAATTGGATTTGCCACTAGAAAAATACTATCACCAGATTTTTTATTTTTATTGTTTTCATTAAGAACTCCAGAAGTCACAGTACTACTATCATCAGATTTTTTATTTTCATTGATTTCATTAAGAGTTTCAGAAGTCACAGTAAAATAAGCATTTCTGCCGTTAGAACTCACTTCAAAATTTTTTGTATTTGAGGTACTCATATAGAGTATGTATTCCTCAAGGGCACTTTATTTGTGTTTTTTTTTTTTTTTGTTTGCGGTTTTTTGTTTGTTTTGTTATTTCTACTATGTAAAAATATTAGCAAAGCAATAAAGCTTATTAATTACAGTCAGTATCTACCTATTACGAATAATATGTACTACGAATATTTTTTTGTATAATGTTTTGTTGGTTTAGTACATGGGTGACCAAGATAAATTTAAGGTTGTGTGAGTGAGCGAAAAAGATAATCACACAGGCAGAAACAATTAATAAAAGTAATTCTTATATAATTTTTTTATGAAAGAATTTTTTTCTAGAAAACCGTTTCAACAAAAAGTAATAAATAAACATTATTGTTCACTTAAATTCTGAGTTTAAAACTACTAAAAACCAATTTGTAAGAGAAAATAATTTTTAATTTTCACGTAAGCAAAAGCATTTTTAACATAAACAGCATAAACAATAAATTTCTCGCAGTGCGTTTGAGAAAACTGAGTAAAAAGATAAGCAAAAATTTATCTCAGATAAGACTAAATGAAAGAGAATAAGAATACGTGTGAATTCGATTTGCAAAAATTTGCTACATGATGTTCACCCATGGTTTAGTAAGTATTTAAGAAAAATTCCGCTAATTAACTATTTACTATGAAGGTACAACGAGAACTTGACGCGAGTTCTGGCTTAAGGCCCAACTATAATATGAATAAGCTAGCTTAAAACGCATGTGGAAAACTATAATGTACTTAGCAAACTTTTCGTCAAGTTTCGTCAAATGTCATTTGCTTAAGTAAAGTGCCAAACTGAACGCACATTCCGTAAGGAAACAACTGTTTAAGTGTTTGTGCATTTTTTAAACTCAAACAAGCAGCAGCAGAAAATCATCATTGCGCTGATTTACACGGGCATAATTGTGCTGGCATAACATGCCAGTTTGTAGGTGAGAGATGCAAAGAGAGTGGTTTTGCGGTTGGCATAACTTTTCAACCAGCTTCAACCCCGCATTAGCAGCATAAAACCAATACACACAACTTAAAAAACAGCAAATGTTAAATGAATACTAAAAACACTAACACACACACAGCTATGTATACGAATACATTTTGTGCCAGATGAATTAGTCTCCTGTAATTTGGAAAAGAACAAAAATTGTGCTGCTTAAAAATTTTTCTCGTCTAAACTACCTCATTGATTTTAAATATTTTTTTATTGTTTCTTATTTTAAACTCGGAAAATAAAGCAAAACTTTTATTTTTATTGTTTGTTTTACAATACACATATACACACATATACATGTATTTAGTTACGTATATTCACTGTTGTACTTTTTAGTAGGCAAAACATATAAAACAAGTGATAAGGTGATGGATATATTTATATGTGAATTTCTAATAGATTAGGACATTCTTTCAAGTTAGTTTGATTGAATTGCATTCATTTAGGAGTTATGAGAAGAAACAAAATTACTTCAAAATTATTGACAATACCTAGATGTGCAGCTGTGGCTAAAGAATACTTATGTAAGTGCATGTAAGTACATTGTGGCCACCTAAAAGTCACATCTAAATTGTTTAGCATGGTACAGACTTATCGTTCAATTTTGACATCAGCTTAAGCCAGCTTATTCATATTGTTACGTAAAAATATTCCTACAGGGTTAAAGCAAAGAACTATTTGGAAGTATTTAACTAAAGCACTAAATGTACACACATATTTACGTGCAAACACTATAGCAACAACAATAATTGTGTATATAGCTACAGACATACACACATACAAATAAAAATGCGAGCACTTTTGGTAACCACCCTGTACTAGCAGTAGCACACCGCATTGCCAACATAAGAGTCGTTACTTTGAAATTCAAAAATAATGGCCAATCGAATTATCTAAAAAGGCCTAGAAGCAGCAACATGAATTTTCCCGATTGTGCTAGAGGACTGTTTGAACATCTGGCTACCAATAGTAAATGTCATTACTAAGTACAGACATGTTATTACGCCACTTATCGAGCGAACATTTGAAAACCGGTTCCTGTACTATAAAAAGTGGCAGCATGTGCAAGAACAGAGCAGTACTAATCAAAAAGTAGTCAAGTTGATATCGTTGATTTAGTGCTAATCAGAAATTAGTCGAGCCAGCTTCGTTGAAAGTGGATAATAACGATAAGAAGTAATTAAGTAAAGACAAGTTGTAATTTGCTTCGTTAAGAATAAAAGGAAAAACAGTAGCAAATAAAAATTGTGTGTTATTTATTTTTATTTTTGAACAATCAAAAGAACTCACACGTTTAATAAAATTTAAACGTAACAATATTATAGTTGGGCCTTTAATTTTTGAAGAAAGAAGTTTCAATTATGCCACCAGCACGGCTACCAGATTTGACGATTTATCGTCATTTTGACGATTTTTCGTGCCGAAAATAGCAAAATGATGATTTGAAAATTTTTCCCTTAAAATCTACGATTTTTTAGAAGTCCAAATATTGCAGTTCTTTTTTAAAAAAGCGACTATTTCAATTCATGTATTACTTACCTTCTAAAAGATTTTTGTGTAATTTTTCCCATTCTTTATTTTATATTGACATCTCTGTAAATTGATATTCTAAGAAAAAAATAAATCTGAAAAAGGCCAAGTTCCTATAAAAAAATTTCGCCCATCAAGAGTAAGTACTGACACCAAGACTTGGACATAACTTGGGAATACATATTTTTCATAATTTTACCACTGAGAAGAAAAATGTTATAAGGGGTTAAAAAAAGACAATGGTTTCAATTTTCCAATAAACATGTAAAATAAAAAATAAATATGTATACACTAGGGCATGTTGATTTTATTTTGCAAAAATCATATAGCAAAAACGTAATCTACACAAAATTCTGAAAAAATTCTCCGAAAAAATCAAGTGCTTAATATCAATCCCTATACCGCGCCTCTCGACATGAAAATGTATTTCCTCCTTAAAACAATTTTTTTAAATTACAATTTTTTCAAATAAAAAAATTTATGTACTGAAATAAATGCTACTAAATTCGAATCATTCTCCACGTAGGTACTTCCTGCTTTTAATTTTTTCGCGAGCTACCTTAGACTTATCCATAATATTTGGTTCCCCATTTTCATCTTTAAGGTCAATGTCTTCAAATAAGGCAGGCAGTAGCCAAACAAGAAGCTCAGGAAGAGGAAATTAATTTTCATGTCGAGATACGCGGTATAGGGTTTGATTTTACGCCCATGGTTTCTTCGCAAAATTTTCTTAGAACTATTTTTTTCAAATCGAGTTTTTTGTATTTTTCGATAGTAGAGCTCCAATGTGTCGAAATATGTAAAAATCGCGATATCAAAAAAATAATAAGTTAGGGCATTTCTATATTAAGGTAGCGATATGTAGATTTCGTTTTTCCTACACAATTTTTTAATTTTTTTCATCCATACAAATCGACCCGGCCTAGTATACACGTTAAAAAATTCATTTTGATTTGTCCGATTTTTCTGACGATTTTTCAAGTATAAAATGACAATATCGATCAGCTATTTCCTACTATTACAGTTACATTGTATTGCAGTCGGCTAACTGAGCCTTAAGTATTTATAACCTGTAATATTTAACTGGGAGGAAAAAATTTCAAAATTGCCCGATGTATTAATTTAGTTCGCACCTAGAGAATAGTGAAAAATATTATTTGTGATGAGCAAAATAAATAGGGGCAATATTTCAAGGGGAAAATTATTCACGAATGCAATTTTTGAAAGAGGGAAAATCTTTCGAGGAAAAAAATATGCACGACAGAGATGACTACAAAACGGCTATTACACACGCAAAGTTTGCTTTGCAAAGCCTTGTTTGTTTTTTTAGACAGAAAGTAAGCAAATGCTTTCAAATTTTAATGTTGACAACATACGACATAACGTAACATTTTCATTCGCTTCGAAATACCAGAGTATGCCCTCTGGTCAAGAGTGAATCGAATGTGCTGGTATTCTAATAAATTACTGAAGACACATCAAAAACAATTAGAATTAAAAATTTAAAGTCTTTTATTACTAATACTAATCAAATTACATATTTGATATTTATTGTAAAAAATCCACACTAAATCCACACAACACCCCAAAAGTTGTTGAAAGTTTTGCTACAAGCGCTTCGGCCATGTTTATTTTGTATTTAAAATATAATTTCTTTTATTAACAGATGGTTTTGACGTTCAAATACTTTATTTTTAACAATTTTTCTTTTTTGAAACTGTCTCCTTTTCTTAAAACGAAGCGGCCCAAATCGAGTAGGCAAAATCGAGTCATGGCATAAGTTTTATGGAATGCACGCTAGATAGTCCACAACAATTGGAGATAATTATGCTATCGTTTAAACGATGCTTTGAAGGCGTCATAGGGAATTTTACTACTCGATTAAATAAGTGGCGCCGACGCAATGGTTTACATTTGACCGATTATTATTTTAAAGACATGCATATGTAAATTTATTTAATTAAGCAATAAAGACTATTTCCATTAAGGGCCTGCTTATGTTTTAATCGATACTACTACCACTAAATATTCACTTTCTTTTAATGACAGGACTCAAACCTCTCAAAGCCTTTAAAAATTATTTTTAACTGTTTCTACTTTGATAGTTTCCTTTCCTCACAAATATTTTATGAATTTCAATTTAAACATTTAAGCCTTCTGTCAATTTTCTTAAATCTTTATTTAATTTGTTTTTGTTTGCTTTCCTTTCCTTGTGTAAACCAAATATCTAATAATAACAAAAAGAACTACGACAATTTATGTTACAACCTTTTTAGCTTAAAAAGATAAAGTTAAAAAAATACATGAGTAATCCTTAAGAGAACAAGGAAAACAAACATCTTTGCACCCACTGCTGTTAATATTGGGCTATATTTATTTTTGTTTAACTTCATTTGAAACAAATTCAATGCTATCTTTTCCTTATCCAATTTTCTTAATAAAAAAATAATGAATGTAGATTAAACTGAAGTGTTTCCAATTGAACTTATCTTGCTGTTTTCTAAAAAAAAAAACAAAAATAAACTTAACAGTTGTGTTAATCCTTGATCATAAACAATTCAATTAAATGGTTTTGTAAATTTTTATTTCCTTAACCTTTTATTGCTTTATTATTTAAACTTTATTTGACAAGAAATTAAGAATGAAGTAAAGAAAGTTGTTTGTTTTATTGGCTGTAGACAATTTCTTTACACTAAAAAAAATTATTCAGTCAGCATAATAATTTTCATTTAATTAATTAATTGCCCTCCTGTTCATTTTGTATCTTTTATAGAATTTATGATTATTATTTTTTTGCTAACATTATGAAGTCAAATTTTTTTGATCAGAAATAAAAAAATGTCTCAGATAAATTTTTTTAATTTTAAGAACATAAAAAGCTTATCTCATTAGATTTGATGATTTATTATAAAAACACTTTATAATACATGGAATAAAATAAATTTTGATACAAAATATATTATTCAACCGATTTGTTCAAGTTCCCTAAAGTCTAAGGAATTGTTTGATACATACAATGAAAATGTTTCTTACATCCAACGAAATAGTTTTCATAGAAAATATGTTTTATTGAGAAAACTTTAACTGTTTTTGTAGTGCTGTTGGATGTATTGGTTAAAGCGTTGTCTACAAATCGGATGAAAATGAATAGTACGAGTTCGATACAGTGAGAATACTAAGTCGTTATTAAGGTAAAATAGTTAATAAAATGTTGGTATACAGTTAATATTAATGTTTTCACATCACAACAGTTACAAAAAGTGCAATCAATGATTTAATTTCATATGGTATAATGATAATTTTTTTCTGACTGAAAGAGTCTCACGAAATCAATGAAGTTTTCTACATGAAATTTTATGAACATTCTGCATTAATACATTTTATTCTTACGTCAGCCCGTTATTAATGACAGAAAAAATTCATAGCTGGCGCGAAGATTTTCCTTTCAGTGTAATTAAAAGAATGATAAGAAGCCAAGAGAGATAAAGCAATTTAAGGTCATTAGAATCATGAAATGAAGGCCAAAAACCATTTTGATGAACAGTGGTATAGCAATATCGAATTTTAGGTTGGAGAATACAAATTATTTATTGAATAAATAAATTAAATTTTGTGTGTATTAAATGGGTGGCATAGCATTAAAGTTTTGGTTATTATTACGTTCTTGTATTATTCTTTGTATAGTCAAACCGAGTACTGCCAGTTTCGCATAATATGCCGTGAAGCTGGTGATACAGCTCCGTGGTTATTTTTTAAGTCTGAACTTAAAAAAAATGGTTGGCCAAAATGGTGTGGCAAAAAATAAATATTTCAAAAGGTAGAACTATGTATATAGTTTAAATTGAGCTTTTTTCGGAAACAGTTGTCGTTGGCATTGGGAAAGTATCCTAGATATCCGAAGCCGTATCAACAGCTCCATTTCCACTTTGACTCGCGCGCTAAGGGTTCCGTACGGACAATAGATATGTTATACTAGTGTTGTTAATTATTCGTCTTTTACATTTGTTCGAATGAAATTTCATGATTTTTTTTTCTTGTTTGAACAGACGAATATTTTTGAACTTTTGTTCGAATATTCGAACGAAAAATCGAATAATTTGAAAAAATTTTGCAAAAAAGGCACGAATGTTTATTAGTGTAATTGTTTTATTAACAAATAGAGCTGCAAAACTATCGATAGTTTCTCCACTCGATAGTTTCGATAGTTTTATGTAAAACTATCGATACTATCGATAGTATCGAATAGTTTTGTAAAAGTTGCCACATAAACTACATTACATTCATTAGTATATAAAAATATATCAAGCCTTTTTTTCGATTTTATCGCAAGCGGCATATTATCGAAAATATACTTTTTTATTGAACTTAAAATTTTATGGGCCTACCCATGGTTAAGAATTATCAAAATGCTAAAATTGTTCATAACTTTTAATTTAACAATTGGCGGCCGTCGCGATATCAGTACCACCAAAATTTATCTTTGTGTCGACGATGTTGAATTTATTAAGATACTTGTGACTACTATTTGTCGAATAACACTTGGATTTATAAATAAATTCATATACATACATATGTATGTATGTATTTAAGTACTTATGTATATAGAAGCAGGGATCCGATGTCATATTTACAAATTGTACTAACTTTCAAAAAAAAATTTTAATTTTTCAGTACGATTGTACCTAATTCTTTATTTATATTTTTTTAATACTTGTACTTTTTAATTAACTAAAAATCAATTAACAAAACGCCTGTTTTTATACGATTGTTCACAGTCGATGCAAATAGTCGGCTTCTCTCTTGGTACGAAAATAAAATTTCCACATTTGCAGATGAATTTGGAAAACCGGAAAACATCGTTTGATTTACTTAATTTTCTAATACTTTCGAGCTAAAGATTAACCCCCTTGTGCAAAAATATAAGTAAACGTTAAAACCGGTTTTTATATGGAAATTTTTTTAATGTACACTTCAAGCACGCATTATTTTTTGATTAAGGGGGTTAATATATTTTAATGCTATTTTTGGCATGTAATATAATATTCAAATAGCGCTAAAATTATACAATTGTACCAACTTTTCCATCGCTGTACAAAAGCTTAAATCAACTACGGATAATTTGCTTCAAAGCTGCCGGCTACTGTTTACTGACTTCGATTATTTTTACTCTTTTAATTACTTGTTTTTTTTTGCCGATAGTATCGATAGTGGAAAAAACTATCGATATTTCATTTACAACAGAACTATCGATAGTACTATCGATAGTTTTGCAGCTCTATTAACAAACGAAAAATAATTAATTGCACAAGAAAAACAAATAGAATGTATGTATTTCTTTCTGTGTTCACCGATTTCTCGGTCATTTGTAAAGCGATTTTAAAAATTATTTTTCTATATTATACTCCATAGCTTGCCTCATTTTTAGAAATATGCAATAGGAGCAGGGGAATGGATACCCCCATACAAAGTAATTATTAATTATGGCATATATATAGAATACTATATCATTGAGAGGCTTCAAAATTGGTGAGAATTATTTTATAGTTAAGGCGCGTAATCCAACGGAAAACTGGTGGTGTAAGAGTGGGGGAAGGGTTCCCTGACACACAAAGCAATCAATAAATAACCGTTTTCTCCATAATTTGTAAAGCGATTTTTTAAATTATTTTTCTATTTTAAATGGTAACTTAACATCATATTGTTAATAACAAAAATTAAAAATTTTAAAAACCACCGACTTTTTTCAGAAAAGATGTTGTATCTTCTAAACGGCTGGACCGATTTTTCAAACATAGCTAAGAACCCTCTCGATCAAGTCATCTTTCAAACAAAAAAAACTAAATGAAAATCAGTCCAGCCGTTTGGCCTGTATGTGGACACGGACAGACACACAGATACACACTAAAAACTTATAACACCCCTTTTTTAGTCGGGGGTTAAAAAATTAAAAAGTTATGAAATTAAAAATACTTTTTATGCAAAGCTGTTAATGAAATAGTGCGAATGTTCGACAAAACGTATTCGAATAATTTTTTATTCTAAATTGAAAATTTTTGTTCGTTTGAACAAACATGATAAAAAGTTGTTTGAATATTCGAACGATTTTTGTTCGAATGACAACACTATGTAATACCATACGAACTATAGCCTATATAAAATATATTGTTTTGGCATTTTTGGGATTCTTTCGGTTTTGAGCCTTTTTCTAATGTGAAGTTTTTTAGTTTTGACGTTTTTTTTTTGCGTTTTTTAGGTTTTTGGCGATTTTTCAGCTTGGAATTGTTGGTAATTTTGACGATTTTCCGGCGATTTTTTTTAGTGCTAAAAGTTTTTTTAATTAAGTGCTTTTTTCTTTCTGGCGATTTTTTGCGGTTTTTGTATTTTTTTTTTTTTTTTTGGTTTGGGGATTTTTTTATAATTTTGGGATTTTTTGTTTTACCGTTTTTGAAAATTTCAAGAATTTGCCTCTTACGGTAAAGTTGTCAAAATTACATAGTCAAAATTACATTAAATGATAGAGCACCCTTTAATTTGATTTTTTTTTTAATTTTAGTAGTAGTTATTGTATAGAAATCCATGAAACCATGAAAAAAATGGGTTCAGTTTCGGGTTCGGTTCAGGTTCAAAGTTAAAAAAAACTACATGTGTTTTAGTTAATTTAATTATTATTTTTCGAACTTCATTTGTTTCTATATTTTATGATTTGAATGGCTAAAGTTCGTATCGCTTTGTAAGCCAAATTACATGTGATAATTATTAATGGACAAATAACATCAAAGTTAGTTGTAAATGTTCTGACAACACATAGTTGAACGGAACAGCCAGCCGTTTTCGAAGGCTACTAAACCTTCATCATCAGCGTTCTTCTGTGTTTGGTCCACTGTGTGTGGTGTCAGTTGATGTAGATTTCTGCTTTATATACGAAACTTTTTTGCAAATGGAATATGTGAATTGTTTTGATTCATCGAATTTCAATTTGCTGAAAATTTTTTTTTTAATGAAAGCTCACTTTACCATCTCTAAATTCACAACAGTCTTACCATTGTCGTTTGTTCTTTACTAATTATGCACATGTTAGTAGGAAATTTATTTTTCAAAGAAATTTTCGCTTAATTTTACAATTAACGTATCTTTTCACATGGATGGTTAAAAATTAGCAGGGACTTTAACGTCAAGTTTTGTATGAAGAACTTGCAGGTAAAATTCATGTTAACTCAACCATACATTGTGAAAAGGGACGTAATACGTATATTTTTCAAGTTTTCTTCTTTTGAATTTGTTCTTTGTGGGGATAACATGAATTTTAAGGCTGAAGAGACCCTCTCGACGCTTACTTGCGTAGTAGGTACTGCGAATATAATCTTAGCCGCTTGATACAATAATGGCGTTTCCGTTTTATGTTGCTCCCAAAATAGTAAAATGTTTTTTTCTTTTCCCAGTCTTGGATATTTCTCATAACTACATATCAAATTAATTTTTAAGCAAATTATCAATTGAAGCGGTGACATTTACATTTGAAGATTTTGATTTAAAAACATTATACGAGTATAAAGGCCACCTGGTGTTCAATCCGCCTTGGTCGTTATTTTACTTTGATCTTGTTTTTAATTTTTTGTTTACATGCAAGAAATGCAATGTTTTTATTATTCTTCAATTAAATATTTCTATATTTTTTTATATTTTTGAACCCGAATTTTTCGGTTTAACGCGTTCGGGTTCAGTCCCTGATAAAAATACAGTTACTTTACAAATTTCAATTGTCTATATACATACAATTCTATGTATGTATGTTACATGGGATTTTAACATTTTTCGTTGGTCGTTTTGGAATACGCTTTAATTTTTAACCCTCATGCATTTGTTTTTGCAGCGGCCAAGGTTCTACACACTCTGTTCAAACTGAACCCTGAAAAACTATTTGGAACTAAATTAAAGCTGTATCTAAACATTTCACAACTAAATTCAAAATTATTCTTTCTGATTTGAAATGGAAACGCCAG
Source organism: Tachina grossa (assembly GCA_949987645.1). Taxonomy (NCBI): domain Eukaryota; kingdom Metazoa; phylum Arthropoda; class Insecta; order Diptera; family Tachinidae; genus Tachina; species Tachina grossa. The sequence continues at coordinate 76,143,939 of OX465275.1, read as the reverse complement.
AGACTGCATTTTGTGGAGTCCCAGAATTTTGTTTCAGTTTTGTAACCATTTTGAAATAACTTTCTAAGGAGTCACTCAGACTTGGTGTATTATCCATTTGCAAAATAGATTTGAATTAGATTTATAAAATTTTTCATATTTTCATATTATTGAAATGGCTGAGAACAAACAAAGGCAACGCATACTGCCCGCTGTACAAAATTTTGCAGGAAATTGTTTTGGAGAAGCATTTCATATTTATATAATATTTATATTATCGCGTTATAGTTTTTCGTTTGCTTTTTGCTTGATCTTTTTATTGTTAATTTAAAAAAAGTAGGAGCAAGGTTACTCCATTGTGCGGGTGGGACCATGATACTCAAATAACTTTTTCAACATATCTGTAATTTATATGTATCTATGTATATAGTTTTGTAATCCTGTTTTAATTTCCATTAGGGTATCAAACCTACTCGAAAGGTTTGGTAAATTTTTGTTGTAAATGTATTGTCAGGTGAAAATGTATAACTTTTATAATTTAAAAAAGGTCGTGGTTCCCAAGAATATTAATTTGAAAAACATTTAATAAAGGCAGATACTGACAAGTATGATCTTACATATTTCAAGTTTTACAAAATTTATACTTTTAGGATGGATATATGTATGCTATTAATTATTATTATATTATTCTTTAGAACGTTTACGATAATTTGTAGGAAATCTTTCAAAATCTTTGCGATTGTATTAAATAATTAGTGTAAGAAAAAACTAATTAAAGAAAAAGTTTTTCGAAAACGTGACGGGTGTGACCTCATATGAAAACTCAAAGAAAACTTTAAAAAATTTGGCTTTTAATTATTCTTTTTCCGTTGTCTGCACTTTTGATTTTTTTCTCGATTTATTTTCTTCTAATATATACATCCATTATAATTTTCTTAAATTTTCTTATAATTTCTTCTTTTCCTATAACTCACCGTGCAGAAAATTGTGTGACAATTGACCCAAACTTGAGAAAATAGGAATATTACCAAAAGTACTGGCGTTAGTGTGTAAAGCTATCATGCCGCAGATTGTCAGTTCGAATTCAAAAAAATATCTGCTTGAAAATGAAATATAATTGCATTTGTAACAATAAAAAATATGAATTTTAATTGTTTTGCAGTAAAGTGTCGGAATGAAATTTATAAATAATTTATATAAGGTTTGCTGATTTACTAAAATTTTTTATTTATTTGTTACAATTGTTTCTGAAAAGCATTCATTAACTTAAAAAGTCTGCAAGGAGAGAGCGTTAAAAGAGAAAAAAATTGAGAGACAAAAAAGTTCCTAAAAATTATTACTAGTAAAATTTTTATTTACAAGAATTATCCAGCCATTTTTTGTGTGTCTTGTCAAATTAATTATTTCAAAAATATCTGAAAAAGGAAAACTGAAAAATGTACATTTCTTTGTTGAAAAAAAACATGTACATATACGTATGTAAAAAGAAAGCATATTTTCTTAATTTAATTTTTTTCATTAACGCTACATTTACACATGAAAGTACTTTCTTGAAATTTCTGTGTACGCATTTTGAATAAAAATTCTAATGAAATAAATGAATTTCATTAAAATTTCTTGTTCATTTTTATAGGAAAGTGAAAGTTCATTTTCAAAAAGTCATCGAAAAGTAAAGTTAGAAAAAATTGGTTTGTTTACTAATTACTTAATTAGATTTACCCACAATATTCATATACAAAAATGTATAGGGAAATAAGTTGGGAATAAGTATTATTGTTAATATATTAATAATATTATTGTTTTAACAAGGCATGAATTGTGCTCTTCGTGTATATTTGAAGATACGACATTACAATTCTTTAAATATTTATAGAAAATAAGCATAATTTATAATAACTATTTGCCTTAATCCTATATATGTATTTGTACAAATCTTTCAAGTAGCTAACACTATTTAACCTTTTTTCATTTTTATACCCTTTACCAAAAAATGGTAAAAGGTTTTTCATTCCGTTTTTATTTTCCAGAATATTAATAAGCGAGCCATAAAGTATATATATTCTGGATCCTTATGCATAGGAAAGACGAATAAGCGATGTCCGTCTGTCTGTACGTGAAATCGGTTTTCCGAAGCTCCCAGAAAAGCTAGAGACTTCGTTCTTGGACTGGTGGGTCAGAAATGGTCGGAATAAGATTGGTATTGAAAATCAGCAAAATCGAGCAGACGGTTTCAGAGCTGGGAAACTTAAACTTCATTTTGCCATACAAAATAACTACCGAAAACTAGTTTTTAATAATTTTTTATTAAATAAACTTATTTTATACTTCAGTATGAATAAAATTGGTATTTCTAACTAAAAAAAAATTTAAAAAAAATTAAAAAAAATTAAAAAGACGTTTCCAGGGTTGGAAAACCTTAACTTTTTTTGTTATGCAAAAGTAACTTACTAAAACAAATTTTTCCTTTTTTTCGATAAACTAAACATATGCACTGTTCTTAAAAGAAGGAGATTGATATGAGAAATCAGAAAAACAAAAAGGATGATTCCAGGGTTGGAAAACCTACGATTTTTGTTATATATACATACAATTAACTACCGTAAACAAATTTTTTAATTATTTTTATTAAATAAACTTATTTTATACTTCACCATGACTAAAATTGGTATTCCAAATAAAAAAATTTAAAAATTTAAAAAGATGTTTCCAGGGTTGGAAAACTTTAACTTTTTTTATACAAAAGTAACTTACTAAAATAAACTTTTCCTTTTCTTTACAAATTAAGCATTTCTTATATTCTTAAAAGAAAAATATTGGTGTAAAAAATCAGAAAATCAAAAAGGATGATTCCAGGGTTGGGAAATTGAAACTTTTTGTGATATAAAAAATTAACTACCAAAAATTTATTTTTATTTTTTTATTAAATGAACTTATTTTATACTTTAGTACGAGTAAAATTGGTATTTCAAATTAAAAATTAACCTTCTAAAATTAAAAAGATCTTTCCAGGGTCGGAAAACTTTAACTTTTTTTATACAAAAGTACCTTACTAAAGCAAATTTTTCCTTTTTCTCTATAAATTAAAGATATCTTATATTCTTAAAAGAAATAGATTGGTGTAAAAAAACAGAAAAATTAAAAAGGATGATTCCAGGGTTGGGAAACTTACTCTTTTTGTGATATAAAAAATTAACTACCGAAAACTAATTTAAATTTTTTTTTTAATAAATAAAATTATTTTATACTTCAGTACGAATTAAACTGGTATTTCAATTTAAAAAATTTTAAAACACGTTTCCAGGGTTGGAAAACCTTACCTTTTTTATGGAAAAGTAACTGACTAAAGCAAATTTTCCCTTTTTCTCTATAAATTAAAGATATCTTATATTCTGAAAAGAAAGAGACTAGTTAAGAAATCAGAAAAATCAAAAAGTTTGATTTCAAGGTTGGTTACACTTTTTGTGATATAAAAAATTAGCTACCGAAAACTAATTTTTATTTTTTTTATAAAATAAACTTATTTTATACTGAAGTACGAATGAATTTGGTATTTCAAAATAAAAAAAAATTCAAAAAATTAAAACGACGTTTCCAGGGTTGGAAAACCTTATTTTTTATACAAGAGGAACTTACTAAATCAAATTTTTTCTTTTTTACTATAATTCAAACATGTCTCATATTTAAAAAATAAAGATGGTGTAAGAAATCAAAAAAAAATCAAAAAGGAGGATTCCAGGGTCGGGAAACTTACACTCTTTGTGATATAAAAAATTAACTACCGAAAACTAACTTTTATCTATTTTTATAAAATAAACTTATTTTATGCTTGATAACGAATAAAATTGATATTTGAAATAAACAAAACAATTAAAAAATTAAAAAGACGATTCCAGGGTTGGAAAACTTTAACTTTTTTTGTACAAAAGTAAGTTACTAAACAAATTTTTCCTTTTTTTATAAATTAAACATTTCTTAAATTCTTAAAAGAAAGAGATTGGTGTAAGAAATCAGAAAATCAAAAAGGATGAGTTCACGGTTGAGACACTTACACTTTTTTGATATATAAAATTAACTAAGTCTAATTAATTTTTATCTTTTCCTTTATAAATTATATATATTTTACGTTTTGGAAAGAAAAGTTTGGTATAGAAAATTATAAAAATAAAAACCACAGCTCCAGAGCTGGAAACTATGATTTTTTTTTTGACATTAAAGTAACTAAATAAAACATTTTTTTTTGAATTTCCTTTTTTTCACTTAACACACTTTCTATATTTTTTTAAGAACTACTAGATTGGTATAAGTAATCAGAAAAATCTAAAATTATGATTCTAGGGTTTGAAAATTATTATTTTTTTCTTTGTACATAAAAGTAACTCTATACTACATAAACGCACTTTGGTAAAGGGTATATAAGATTCGGCACAGGCGAATATAGCACTCTTACTTGTTTTTTTTTCAAAAATAAGTCAATTATTTATTTCTGTGTAGGGCCATTTAATATAGAATTTCTCAATACTGATAAAGTATTGTGTACTAGAATAAAATAGTCTATTGAATATTATAAAATTTCCTAAAATTTAATTTCCGATTTTAGGAGAGAGGAAGAAAGTTTTGAATTTTTTATTAATTTTTTTATATAAACCATAAAACGGAGTTCTTAGAGGATGTCACGTTTGTAAATTTACTTTTATTTCCATACGGAAAAATAATCATGTTTAATTTTATGTAGATTTAGGTCGAACTCCTTCACTAGTTAATTTTTACCACAAACCAATGATCAAACCCATGCAATTTAAATGGGTTTGATCAGTGGTTTGTGGTTAAAATTAATTAGTGAAATAGTTCGACTAATCGCAGATTTTCATAATCGCCATTATCGATTGAAATCGTATGAAAAACAGTACGAATTGTGGGAAATCAATCTTTTGATAGGAAACTTTTTCTAGGACGAAGTATATGTATTTCTACTTTCTTAAATTAAATTTTATTAAATTTTGTATCCACATCTGATGAATTTATATCATAATGAATGGACAAGTTCATATAAAAACAGTATATTTTTACCGTTTTTTTATACGAAGTTATTCATTCATCATGATATAAATTAATCACGTGCGGACACTCACTTATTAAGTATTAAGGTGTAGGAAAATAAAATAGATACACATCGAATATAAATTGTTTCTTATATTTGTATGTATAAGTTTCTGAGCCGACTCGCTTATTATATTGGATATTTCAAAAAGCTTAAGTAAATTCTTAAATGATTTTTGAAAGTATGTGCATGTAATAAGAGTTTTGAAACTTTTCAAAAGTATGGTTGAAGTCTACTGTGATTTTAAAGGAGCCAATGAAATGCTTACGTATAGATATTTTTATTCCAAATATATTTATTTTGTATTAAAAATTTTAATTTTAATTTTTTATGAGTTGAATTTGAACTGGCATAAATTCTTTGCTTGAAAGAGGTGTAACGACACGTTTCCGCTCTTAGCTGGGGTAGGCTCAGCGGAGTCCAGGATCATGTGTGAAATAAATAAAAGACTGATCTGATTTCCTCTACGTTATAAAAATTCACTTTATTTACAAAAAAAAAAAACTAAAATTCTATCGCTAAATGAAATTTACTTAAAACAAAACTAAAATTCTATTAATAAATAGCGTTTACAAAATTCTTTCGGATTTTACTTTAATTCAAAATCAAATTAAGCAACTGGAACAATTGCAGAGGGCCCCTAATCTATTAGTGCATGGATTCGTCGTGGAACCAGTAACCTGGACACCAGCAACAGCCTCCACTCACTCGTAAATTCCGTAGCGATGAGATTCGTCGTGAAAACAGTAACATGGACACCAGCGACAGCCTCCGCTCACTCGTAATTTTACTAATGCCGAGATTCACCTTGGAAGTGTGTGCCAAGGTAGCCTCTCTTCACACCTAATACTAGTCCGTAACGAGAGTTTACTGCAGGTTGTAGGTATTGGAATTGTACCCAAATTCCAATATTAGTCTTGTGTAGTTCATGAACGAACTAGTTCAAATGAACGATTCAGTACTTTGAACTATGTGAACTAGTTCAATTGTTTTACGCTCACTAGTTCAATTTTTGAACTAGTTAATTTTTTGAACTAAGAACTAATACACAAAATGAACTAACACAAAGGCTGTGAACTAAATGTTTTCAACGTTTTGCTTTACTTTTTTACTGTTTGTGTTTTTATCTTCTATACTCATCCATATGTATGTTTGTATGTACATATATTTAGTTCTTGTTCATCGCTGGCTACTACCAAAAATGCAATAAACAAGAAAACACAAGTAAACACTTATACTACCCTATTCACAAAAAATATTTTGGATTTATGAGATTTTTTTATAAAGCAAATTTATTTATTAATTACATAATTAATTAATTTTAGTTTTCATAAAGTATTTTGATCACAAAATTTGTGTTTTTAATATTGTCAAAGACAACACTAATACATACGCATGTAGAATTGTAGATGTAAAAACAGTGAACTAAAAAGACCTAACTAGTTCATTGAACTAAAAAGAGCGATTGAACTAAATGAACGAACTAGTTTATTTACAAATAATGAACTAAAATGACCGGTCACTGAAATGAACTAAATGGCACAAGTCTATCCAATATCTATTCTTGCTCCAATGTGGCTATAGGAAGACAATATTAGATAAGTAACCTTCATCCAATATCTGTCTTACCGTAGCGAGCGCTGCAAGCAAACTGAAAATTGTTCTTTATTGAATCGCCTGTTATACCATGCATATCAATACTAAAATCACACAAGCTAACAAGAGTGTGTGTTGAAAATATGGTTGGTGACTAACAGCCTTTTATGCTCTTTCAGTACAACACATACAAGTGTACACCCACACGAACGTTACATACCGAGAGCGTATGTGGTATCTCTTGTTGTCGCTGTAAATAGTGATAATCATTAGTGATGGGCAGTCAAACTTAAATTGCATGAAAGTACCACGGTGGGTTAAAAGTATCAATTACATCGTTGGTCTAATATGCAATTAATTTAAACTTTCTCATTAACTAAACAGACTATTCTCTGCTTATTACCGCATTAGGTACTAATGTAAATAATTATAAAAATAATGAAAAAAAATAACTACATAGCTCCAGCGTTTTGTGAGCCAAAACAAGCATGCGACTGTGGTCGTCACAGAGGGAAAAATTTATAATCGTAATCGAGCGATTACTGAGTTCAATTACGATTACGATTAAAAGGTGCGATTAATCGCGATTACGATTAAGATTATAATCGCTGTGCAAACCCTAAGTTCGACCCAAGTCTAATTTTATGTAGAACTAGCTACACCCGTTGTGCTTTGCTACCCCCATTGTCTTTTCAATTTCATTTATATTGATTTGAAAGTGTTGCGCATTGGTGGTGCAATATGAAAATTGGATTTTGCCACGCCCCTCCGCCCACAGACCAAAAATCAGACTTCACAGTGTCACCCGCCTGAATATTCTGAATATTCCCTGAAAATTTCATTAAAATCGGCCCAGCCGTTTTGGAGTCCATACATTACATACATACATACACACATCCTCTTTTATATATGTGAGAGCGCATAAAGAAAGGGACCTAAGGGTAAAAAAAAATCAATTTTCACTTTTTTTTTTTTTTTTGATGTGGACAACATCTGAGCATCGAATGAGACCGATCCCATGCCCCAAAAGTGTTCCCTCCCAGAGATATGTGCGTTTTATGATGTGATGGTACACCAAAGATACACGTATTTAAATCTTTAAAATGGCTCTCCTGAACAAAACCGGTTTTTACCCTTAGGTCCCTTTCTATTTTGCGCGTCACATATATAGAACATATATAGATTATGTTTGCATACTAGACTTGGGTCGAACTCGCACAGAAAAAACTAAATTTCGTTTTCAGTAACCAAATTCATTGAATCAGTAAATTTTTTGTGTGAATGCTGACCTACCAAGAAATTTGTAGATTCTGATAACAATTTTGTAAAAATTTAAGTGAAAAAAAATTTTATTTTTAGTTAACTTATTATGGCATTAGAGAAAAAAGTTAACTGAAACTCAAAATAATAGGAACAGAAAAACATTTTTGCAGATTTTTTTTGTATTATTCAGCAAATTTTTTTTTTTATAATTTACAAACACATTCACTAAAATTTTTCGTATAATCAGAAAATAAATTAACTGAATCAATAACAATTCTTAAATTTTTTTTTTTTAATTAGTAAAAGTTTTATTTGAAAAAAATAACTGAATCAAATGAAAGGTTCAACTATTTTTTTTACTTTCAAAAATTGGCTTGTTTATTTGGTTAAGCATTTCGTTCCCGCTTTTGGAACTCGTCAGTAGACTGCAACCCAAAAAAATTTTTAATTTAGCTAACAAACTCCGTATGTTTATAGTAAGACTCTTAATACTATATTGAGAATCACAATATACAAACATAATAAGTTTGAAAACCGCAAACAAAAATCTTTAAAAAAAAAAAATTTTTTTATATCAATAAAATAATTTGTAGAAAAAATTAAAAAAAAATCAGACAAATTTTTTACAGTATATAAAAATAAATTTAACTGAAAAAATTAAAAAATATCAGACAAATTTTTTTACAGTATATAAAAATAAATTTAACTGAAAAAATTAAAAAATATCAGACAAATTTTTTACAGTATATAAATATAAATTTAACTGAAAATAAAAAATTTAAATATAAACAAAATAAATCTAAAAAGTTTTTTTACAAATCCATTCTATACAGTTTTTTTTTACATAAAATAAAATTGGAACAAATAATTTACTGCAACAGTAAAAAATATTTACTGAAACTAAATTATATTTCAAAACACACATTTGTTTGAAAATTTTTTTGGGAATAATTTTTTCTGTGCGTTCACTAGTTCAGTTTTGACACAAACCTATAATCAAACTCATGTAATTTCAATGGGTTCGATCATCGGTTTGTGGCAAAAATTAACTTGAACTCGTTCAACCCAAGTCTATTGCATGCACACAAACTTTATTTATTTTTGAATTTACAGTACACAAAAAAAACTAAAAATTAATTGCAATTTGCGAAGAATAAGTAATGTCAATAGACTTGGGTCGAACTCATTCAGTCTGTCGTTTTTGACGCAAACCTTTGATCAAAGCCATGTAATTTAAATAGGTCTGTCTGATCATTGGTTTGTGTCAAAAACGACCGACTGAATGATTTCGAGCCAAGTCTAAATGACAAGAATCCCGTGACCAAATTTATTTTTATTTGAGTTGGCTAAAAACAGGCTCCACTTATAGTTATAACATCCCTGTAATGGCCAATAAATTTCAAAAGTTCCGTATACTTTTTCATTTTGAAGTCCGTAAATGTTTTTTACACATAGTTAGTTCTTATGGCAACATATGTAGATATCCGTAAGAACTCCGTTCCAGACTCAATTCGTTAATTCAATTTATGCTTTCGTTTAAGTTTTTGTTTACTTTATTTTAATATGCAGTGCAATTTGTTCATGAATTTAATTTAAATTATTCAAAATCTAAATATATACTTGCAAAGGATCCTAATTCTAAAAAATTTAAATTTACCAATTGGTATAATCCACTGTCAGCATCCAATATTGTTAAATAACAAAAAGTAATTGCATTAAATGAAACACCTCACCTTCTCTTCCGTTACATACTTTTTAACCCTAGAATATCATACTTATTTTTTTATCGCAAACGTCATCCTTCGTCGAATCGACTACGACCTATTTCAAGAGCCAATAAAAAACGTCTTGAGCAAAAATAAGTACGAAAATAGATTTATTATTGATATTTAGCTAGTTTTTAATTATCATATAACGAAATTCATATATTTCTTTTAATCGTTTAACGTAAAATTAACATTTCACAGACTTCTATCAACTGGCATTTGTTCTTAAAACATAGCATTTATAGCATCAATTGTATGAAATATTACACATTTTTTTCCATTAAGTCTTGTAGTTTCTTATAATAAATTTATTAAACTAAAAAAGCAACATTAGTTTCGAGTAACTGATATTAGCGGCTAACGCTATACGAAAAACGAAACAAAAACAATCACAAAAAATATGTTTTAAATCGAAAATAAAATCGCGCGTCGTCATTTCGACGAAGTATGATAGTGCAAGGTTAACAACCACCTCTTAAATTATTCAACAGTTCATCTATTAAATTAAGCTCGTTGTGCGACACTGTATTTATGTATGTATATGAAAATATATGAAGATTTACAAAAGCTCTTCACTAATTTTTCCTGCTCCTTCTTACTGCGCTACTTTTGTGCTCGACTTAACACAGCCACCGTCCAGGAAAAAGCAAGCAAACAAAAAATTCAAAAAATGTAGGAAACAACTGATTGTACACACAATTGAAATATGTTGATGTGTATTTGAAACTCTCACTACGAAGAACTAATTCGATTTTTTTTTTGGTTACAGCTTGCTATAAAATTATATTTTTTGTTTTACCACATTGTTGATTTAACCCACAGGCTTATTTCTCTTAATTCATTGGATTTTCTTGTGGTTTTTTTCTTGCTACTTAATCTTGCCAAGTAAATGAGCGGAAAAAAATGTTGAAGAGTAGCAAAAAATATTTTTTTAATTTTAACGAAGCAAATCACTTTAAAGATTTAACTTATCAAGAAACTTTTTGAGGATATGAAAGTGACACATTTGAAAAAAATGCGGTTCGCTGCATTTGAAATTTACATATTTTTATATCTTCCTCAGCTTTCATTTCATAATCCTAAAAATTGTGCTAAATGTTGTTTATATGTACCATAAAAACAAATGGTGTGGGAAATTAAAACGTTTCCGTTTTATTGTTTTAAGGAGTTAGCAAAATAAACTAATATTTTTTTGACATTCTTAGGAATTATTCATAAATTTTAGCTTGTTGTTATCTCTACTCATTAGTTAACTTTTGAAAGAATAATAAGGCCAAAAAAGGATTTTTTTAATAAAGTAATTTTAATAAGTAACAAGTTTAAAATTAAAAATACGTAGTGTATATGTAAAGGGTGTCCCAACAAGAACGCAAGATTTAAATTTTAAATAAAACACAGATATTAAAAAAAAAATCGTGAAACTTTATTATATCGTAAAGTGGACAAAATGAGGTTATGTGTGGAACAACAAATCGGGCAGATGGCCGTCGCGGCTTTGCTGGCACACACGCGATCTTTTAATGAAATTTTCAATGGCCGTTTTGCATAAATGCTGCGGTCTTTCATTAATGCAGCGTCCAATTTCCTCTTTTAAGGCTTGAGTCGTCGTCGGCTTATTCGCGTAAACCATCGACTTCAAAAAACCCCAAAGAAAAAAGTCTAATTGTGTTATATCACACGATCTAGGCGGACAATTCTGGTCTCCAAAACGCGAAATAACACGACCGGGAAATGACTGATGTAGAAATTGAATTGTTTCTCTGGCTGTATGACATGTGGCGCCGTCTTGTTGAAACCACATGCCCTCCACATACATTTCTTCAATTCTAGGCACGAAAAAACTGGTTATCATTTCACGATACCGAACACCATTGACTGTTTGCGCTTGACCTGCGTTTGAGCGACTTCATCACGTACAGCTGAGACATTTTCGGTCGATCGACCTGGTCGAAGGCGCGTTGTTGTCTTTATATCACTAACAGGATCAGTTTCGGCAAATTTATCCATTAATGTCTTTACAGTTGACTCTTTTGGAGCATTATTGTGACCCCAAATTGATCACAAATTTGCGAACTGTAGACGCAAAACTTTCACCATTTTGGTAAAACAATTTTACAATGAGACTGCGTTGTTCATTCGTGTAGCGCTCCATTTTTACTAAAATCGGACCTTCTACTAGCAAACAATAACAATTGTTCAAATGTCAAACAATGACACTTCGGATGGCGCCAAATTTAAATCTTGCATTCTTGTTGGGACACCCTTTATTTGACGTTCTGTCAAATAAAAATGCAAATTCCCGGCAGAAAATATGGTGACAATTGATCCAAACGTACTCGTCTATGACTTGAGAAAATGCGAGTGTTATCAAAAGTACGGAGAAGTGTATGATGAAAAAAAAGATATATCGTGTAAATGTTTACATATTCATCTTTTTCGTGACGTATCGTCTTGATCTTGGGCCAATTTAATTTGGCCTCGGTGGAATATTGTAGTAAACTGCACTGAACATGATCGATGTGGTTGAATACATGGACCTATCAAATAGTGTAAATAAATGTTAATTGCAACCTTGAATGTGACTCTGGAACCAGTTCCGTAACTATACTGAGATATTAACCTCAACTTAACTGGTATTTATACTTTTGAAACATGAGTGGCCCTAAGTTTTAATTGTTACAGTTAAATGTCGGAATGACATTTATATATAATTTGTATTATTCTAAACCGCATAGGTCCCTATGGGTTAGTTCAGTGACAAGTCACAAGGTACATAAAAAGTATCAATTAACCCCATCCTAGGCCATTCCCATGTAAAAGTGACCGGTCCGCTTCATATGAAGTGTTAGAACTCGGACTAGTCCCTATCACTTGGGGACCGGTCACGTGACTAGTATTAATTCAGTTCAATTTCCTGCAGGGTTGTTACCATATTATTGTTTTTATTGCGATTTACTAATTCAGAAGACTATTCACGATTAACACACTATTTGCAAATAAAATGCTTGAGGTTGCCATGCTTACAAATGTTTAATGATAAAAAACAATAAATGGATAAATATTGCACAAAAAACATTGATAGAAGCAAATGACAATTAAAAAAAGCATTTGGCAATAGGGCAAGTAGTTCTGATTGTAATACGAGTATCTAGCTCTGATGGCAATAATAATAGTTAAGTATGGTGGTAGCAGTGGTAGCCAATGGCGCCGTTTGTGGTATTCGTTCTAGATTCTTTATGAGTTAATGTCATATAAATACTCACCCTTATTCCAGTTATCGACATCGACGTCACTTTAACACAATACCAATAAATTTGGGCTTGTTTACCCGCTTTTCGAGAACAATTTTGTGCTATTGATAGTCTATTTATGTCCCCTAAGGTCTAGAAAATAGTTTGAGCCTGCCACCAGGAGTCAGTTGTTTTCGACGACGGGTACACAAACCCCAATTTTTTGGTATTGTATTAAATTGACGTCGATATCGACAACTGGAATAAGGCTGACTGTATCATTTTCAACACACTGAAATCTAATTCTAATATTTGTTATGATGAAGATACATATTTAAAAAATTGTAACGCAAAAAATTTTAAAAAGTAACATCACAATTGGTGAACTGTTGGACTAAGAACTTAAAATTATAATTCAATATAAAGTATGGTTTTTAAACTAAAGTTCTTTTTTCTAAACTTTAATTAATTTAAAACCTAAATCACACTATCTGCACAATGTACCGATTTTCGTGGGCTCACTGCAATAAAATAATAAGTAATAAGCCAAAATGCAATTAATTCTGGAATGAGTCTATATAGCTTTATGACAGAATACACAGAAGTTAAGAAAGTGACAGGTAAAAAAGCTCCAATCAGGTTTTTGTTAAAATTCATGGAAGAAAGAGAAAAGCATAGTGTATTTGATACTGTAGTGTATTACTACTTACCAATTAACACAGCTAATAAAAATGTATTGCAATAGAAAGACGTAGCAAAACAAAACCGACGACAAAATTTGAGGGAAAACGAGACAAACTGAAAAATACCCGTATCTTCCGTCACGTGACACTTCTGTATGTTTTGTGGCTTTATTACGAACGCAGTGTAGTGCAATTATGTCCTTATAGTTCAATCAGCTGACAAATAAGGCAAATTTAGCTTATTACTTATGACTTTATTACAGTGAGCCACGCAAATCGATACATTGTGCCGATAGTACATACTTTTATTTTTATTTAAATAAAAATATAATCAAATATATTAAAAAATTGTTTGGCCCTATCATGGTATAATCTTGCGATTTTTTGTAGAATTTCTTTGACAACCACGTTGACTACTTCCTATGTGAAGGCATAGTCCGTGTACAGTCAGTCACAAAACATTTTAAAATACTATTAATACCATCTCGGGCATATGGACTAGTTACTCCGCCCATACTTATACCATATTATACAAATTTAAATGTATAATATGTAGTTATAAATAAATAAATAAATTTCTTACACTTTTTCTCATCGTCTTTAAAAGAAGCCACCGATCTCACTATTAATATAGATTTATAAATTAGAAGTTCAGAAACCCCCGATAAATAAACATTTATTTTTACAAGAGACAAAAGTTGTTGGTTAGTTACACATCACTTAAATTCAGGTAGATAAAAAACTAAAAGGAAAACATTTACGTGATTCAAACTGTAGTCATGAAGGTCATATTGCCATTAAAATTATTTTAGTATTGCCTAGTATACATTGGGCATTTCAAATGTTGTCATTTTGTGTTGTCATTGTCATATGTGTGCAGTGCCGTTCCCATCAAATTTTTCGATGACACACAATTTTGTTGTGTCTTTGTGACAGAAAGGAGTCCCATCTCTAAATAATGGCGATACGATATCGTTGTCTACATCAAAAACTACTTTTTTTTTTAAAGACGATTTTTATTTATTGTATCTTCAATTATGAACTAACAATAAGTATTCAAATCTTAATCTAAAGTATAATTATTAGGCCCAACCAATGTCGGAGATAACCTAAGTGCTAGTTATTAATAATACATAAGTAGTGATAAGCACAAAAAAAAATATTTTTAAGCAGCTGAATCTGGAGTGTTGCTTATTAGAGCCCTTGTATCTCTCTTTTTAAAGCGGATGTGTCCAGTAAAGTTCAATATATTACGAGCAAGCGGGTTAGGATGTGGCTCGAGTTTTGTTAAATATTTGCCTGCGTATTTTGCAATTTCTTCAGTCGGTAGTGTCATATTTAAATCACGATGTATATTTGAATTTTTGATGTACCATGGAGCCGACGTTATCAAGCGTAAAATTTTGTTTTGCCTTCGTTGGATTTTCAAACATTTGAAGCTGAAGCAGTGCCCCATAGCTGAATTCCATAGCACCATATTGGCTTTAAAAGCGACTTGTATATTAAAAGTTTGCAGTCAAGGCTGAGTGTTGAATTTCTACCAATCAGCCAATGTACCTGAGTTAATTTAAGTTTCATTTGAGTTAACTTAGAATCAATGTGGTGTTTCCATGTAAGTCGTCGATCAAGGTGTATACCAAGATATTTCACATGTGAATGTTGAGGAACAACTTGATTTGTAGTCCGAATGGGGGAACAAGTAGCTCTTCGTAAGGGAAATGTTGCTTGAACGCACTTTTGTTCATTTACCTTAATTCTCCATAAGTTTAACCAAAGCTCCATCTGACTAATGTGTTCCTTGAGTTTGCGGGATGCCTCATTCGGGTTTTCGTGCATACTAAGGCAGGCTGTATCGTCGGCAAATGTGGAAGTATGGATACTACTGCTCATAGGCATATCACAAGTGTAAACAAATATAAAACTGGGCCCAGTATACTCCCCTGTGGCCTACTCGTAAAGTCTCCTTCCACAACAGTGAACTTACGGCAAATAATGCAACTTTCCAAAAGATTTACAATGTTTATTGGTAAGTAAGTCTTCAATTTTAAAATTAGGCCTTCATGCCACACTTTATCAAATTCCTTTGAAATGTCAATTAACAGCGCAGAACAATACTTTTTTTCTTCAAAAGTTCTTCTTATAAATTGAACCAATCTGTTAGTTTGTTCAATGGTGCTATGCTGACTTCTAAAACCAAATTGATGGTCTGGTATGCACCCACTACTAATTAGAATTGGGGACAATTTTGTTTTGCGCAATTTTTCGAAAAGCTTTGACATTGTTGATAGTAGACTTATTGGCCTATATGACTCAGCCTTGGTTAGATCTTTGCCCGGCTTTGGAGTCATTTTAACCTTGGCAAGCTTCCAGTTGTGTGGATAATACTCCAGTCGTAAAATGGCATTAAAAATGAATAAAAGGATTCTCACTGCAATACGAGGCAACTTCATCACCATCTGGTTACTAATTCCATCAATACCCGGAGCTTTCTTCGGGTTGAGTTCGGCAATTAATTTTTGTAAATCACGTGTCTTAAACTTAATGTGTTGAGAGGGTAGAGCGACTACACTCGGCAAATCAGCAACACCAGTACATATGTTTGGCGTAAAAACGGATTTTAAGTGCTCAGCAAATATTTTACCTTTTTCAGTATCGCTTCTTGCCCAACCTCCCGTAGATGTGCGTAGAGGTGGCTTATACTCAACGGGTGTTTTAAGCCTTCTAGCAGCGCGCCACAAGGAGTAATTATATGCTGGTGTGACCTCAAGACCTTCCAGATAAGTTTTAAAAGATGCAGTTTTTTCAGATGCAAGCAACTCTTGGAGTCGTTTATTGCACTCTTCAAATCTGATTTTATTTTCGGGTGATATGTGCTGTTGCCATTCCCTTCTAGCTCTTGTTTTTTCACGTACAAGACGTTCAATATCTGTAGAATAAATTCTATTAAAACCAGTCTGCGAATGGGAGGTAGTGGCATGTTCAGCAGCCTGTTTAATAATTTTGTTAAGATTGGCAATGCTAGATTCAATATCATTGGGTGTTCTTAGCGTAATATTTTCCGTGCAATGACTACTGAGATATTTTTTGAACCCCAGCCAATTAACACGATTGATCATCTTCACATATAGGTCAGGTAAGTTACTTATCAATGGGCTACAAATTGTAATGATGGTTGGCGAGTGATCGGACGAGAGATCAAGAGAAGCTTGAACCTGAATTAAATCCCTAGAGATATTTTTTATGACGCCAAAATCTACAATATCTGGAACTTTTTGTATGTCAGTAGGCCAATAAGTGGGCTCCCTACTCGAAATAACATCCAAGCCCATTTTTAAAATTGTGTTGAACAATGATCGACCTCTGGATGTAATAAGACGCGAACCCCAGAACGTATGTTTTGCATTGTAGTCGCCAGCTGCTACAAAACGAGGTCCAAGAGATTTGTAGAAATTTTCGTATTGATCTTCAGTGATTGAAAATCTGGGAGGGGAGTAACTGATGATATCACGAAGCTTGCACCAGAACTTTCAATGCCAATATTTGTTGCTTGTAGGTGTTGTTCACAAATGTTGTCAAGAATATAGTGCTTAAGTCTTGACTTTATTAGAATCGCTGATCCACCGCATGATCTTCTTCTCAGATCCTTTGAGTCATATAAGGTGTAGCCATACATTTTAAAAATGCTTCTCGAAGTCAAATGAGTCTCAGAGACTAGCATAACATCAATATTTTTTTCCGTGCGGAAGTGCTCAAGTTCCTTTTTATGTTGGCGAATGCTGTTTGCTTTTTTAACGTGTTAATAGCTTATTAACTAATGCTTGAAGCGGTGTATTCTGCATTCGCAGCATTTCTTGCATCATACTTGTCATATTTGTAGTAAAGTTGTTTATAGTTTGCACCAAATTATCAATAGTAGCTTCAAGGCGATTGAAATTAAAGCTTGAATTTGTATTTGTTGAATTATTTGCCGGTGAAACATTTTGTGTGGGAATAGAACTAGTCCTAGCAGCATCTGCATACAATACACGCGAAGTAACTGGTTGGCTCATTTGCGCATAAGTGGCGGAGGAAGCGTTTGCTGTTTGAACTGGAACTAATTTAGATTTTTGCACCATAGCCTGCTTGACGAAAGAGTACACAGGACAACCTCTATAGTTAGCGGTGTGGTTACCTCCACAATTACTGCACTTATTTTTCTGCTTGATCTTTTGGTTTAGTACAACTAGCAGTACCGTGCAATTCACCGCAAATAATACAAACTGTAGGTAATTTGCAGTAAGTTTTTGTGTGACCATATTCTTGGCAATTATGGCACTGTACGGGACCTGATCGCTTATGTGGCTCTTCAACTGTGATTTTTCGATATAAGAGGTATTTTAGGTTATAAATTGGATGTGTCTCGTTTTTTTTTTTAACTTTATATCATTCGGCTCCAGTTCAACACGAAATAGAGGCTGGGAGATTTTCTCCCTATTGAATATATTAGTAACATTTTTACCTTAAATTATTGTATGATGAGTGCATCTTTTACTTCTTCGGGATTAACATAAGAATCAATGCCCTTCAACACGATTTGCATACCTTTAGCACTCTTAAGCTGGTACGTATAAAAACTTGTTTTTTTCGAATTCTGTTACTATTTTGCGGAAATCTCTTTCTTGGTATATTTGAATTTTAGTTTCGTCAATGTTACCACGTCTTATTGGAATAACGTGAAATGCGTTCTCACCAATTGCCGAGACTAATTTTTTAATAAGGGAATTAGAATTTTTTCTCTCAAATATATTGGTGGTGGGTTGGAGCTTTTTGTCGAAGATACAGCGGGTTGGTCATTATTAGCCTGCAATACTGAAAAACGATTACTACGATTAATTGATGCAGCGTTGTTATCCCTGGATATCTTGGGAAGCGATGAGATTTTTGAAGAATTTGGGCTTTGCCCGCGCTTTACAACTGTAATATATCTGTCCATTCCGACTTGAACTTTAGATTTTTGACTATTGTTATCTAAAGTGATAACTTGATTAAATGATGAACACGAGCCAGAAGCGGATGATATCGCTGACTTAATTGAAGAAGTACCAGGAAACTCAAATGTTAGCAAATCATTAGTTGGGATTGGGCAAAGCGAAGTTGAACGCTGACGAAAAATTGGATTTGCCGTTAGAAAAATACTGTCACCAGAACTACTTTTGACATAATTCATTTAATGTCGTTTGATTTATCATTTTGAGACTTTGATTTTCGTATTGTTTGTTAATTAATATTTATAAAGGGTGTTTTTTATTGAGGTATAGAACTTTAAGTTGGCATCACTTTTTTAACTGGCGGCCATTTTGTCAGCTGTCAAGTGATTAATATTTAGTTTGGTTTGCCATTTCATCATGAACAGGTTGACAAAAGAACAACGCTTGCAAATCGTGCAAATTTATTTCGAAAATAATGGTTCAGTTCGCGAAGTTTACCGCAAGCTCCGTCCATTTTATGGTCGACATAATCGTCCATCAGAGCAATTAATTCGGTTAACCATGGATCGTTTTCGCACTACGTTTACTCTATGTGATAATACGCATCCGCAGAGACATCGAACAGTGCGCACCGAAGAAACAATTGCCGCTGTAGAGCAAAGTGTTGAAGAGGACCCGAATGAATCGATTCGCCACTGTGCACAGCAATTGGAGCCGACTAACCGACTATTTTGTTCCCAAATTGGATGGCATGAATGTGGATGAGTTGTGGTTCCAACAAGACGGCGCTACATGCCACACAGCGCACGTCACAATCGATTTATTGAAGGAAACATTCGATAAGCGCATAATTTCGCGGAATGGACCTGACAGTTGGCCACCAAGATCGTGTGATTTGACACCATTGGATTATTTTCTTTGGGGATATGTGAAGTCGCTCGTCTACGCCAACAAACCAGAAACGTTAGGGGACTTGGAAGCCAACATTCGTGGCGTTATTGCCAACATACGGCCCCATTTGCTCGAAAAAGTGGTTGAAAATTGGACCTGTAGAATTAGCTTTATTCGAGCCAGCCGCGGCGGCCACATGCCCGAAATCATATTTAAACATTAATGGCATAAAATTATCCTTCCAATAAAGCCAAATTGATGGACATTAAAACGATTTTCTTGTGTTTTATTTCAATTCGAAGTTCTATACCCCTCAAAAAAACACCCTATACAAATGGATAATCGCAAAATTATTCAATTGGCTAGTGCCACCGTGTGTTTATCAATAATAATAAAAAATTAAGAAAATCTAAAAAACTGCAAAGAAAGTGGTGGAGAATAGCTTAGCAGGGCTTAGCAGGATGCCAGTTGGCTTAAAAATTTCATGTGCATGAAGACCTAACTCCACGGAAATTGCTGTCAATTATAGCATTTCTATCCCTATAAGTGCTACATATGTATACATACATAAATATCAATGTTTCTAAGAAAGCATACAGAGTGTGGAATATCTCTCACACTCTCCTATGCTTTCCCACTTTTTTTTCGTTTTCCATACTTTTCAATTTTTATACTCGCACACATTTAAAATTCTTTCGGTATTTTCTCAATGTTAAAATGTCAACACGCTGACATTTTCTTTTTGTGTTTGCAATGCAGCCAACTTAGGCCGGGTTTCCACCTATGTTTCATGTGCCCCACAAGTGTAGAAAAAGCGTAACCACTAATTACTAATGAAATACAGTTTGATTCAGACACGTATTTATTAAGTTAAACAGTTTCATACATAACTAATAGACAATTTTAAAGCATCCAACATGATTGGAAACTGTTTAAATCAATAAATATATGTCTGAATCAAACAGTTTTTCATTAGTAATTAGTGGTTACGCTTTTTTGGGCAAATGACACACAAAAAATGCCAGATGTAAACTCAGCCTTAAGGCTCAGTAAGCCGACTGTAATGTAAAGTAACTGTAACGTAGGAAACAGCTGATCGAGAATTTTATATGAAAAGTAGGTTACGTTACATTACATCTCTATAACCATTTTCATTACTTTTCACATAACAATATCGATCAGCTGTTTTCTACTGTTGCAGTTACTTTACATTACAGTCGGCTAACTGATCCTTTATTCTCACAACTGTTTACATTAGTGCCCTTTTACATTTGGGAAATTGAAAGACAGACAGACGAAGTTTGTTGAAGACGGGGTAAAGATGCTGAGTGTGTAGTACATGACCCTCTGTACCGGACATTTTTTGCTTCTCTTTTCTACTTTTCGCAATTTATTATTGTTGCTTCATATGATTTTTCTCATTTCAACGCATGTATGGATACTTGATGTGTATTATCAAGGCATATGGTATGTACAGGGTGGGCCAAAAGAAACCAAGGGGTGTAAAAGTTTAATAACTTTTTTGTTTATTAAGTTTTTTTTATTTTTTCTTTCAGATTATATAGACAACACTTGGAGAATTTATAATGGAGAGGTTCACAACTGAACAGAGAACCAGAACAATAGAATTTTATTATTTAAACCAGAGATCAATTATTTTAACGCAAAGAGCATATCGTCGACATTTTAACGTCAGAATTTCGCCCTCTGAAGCGATGATTCGTTGCTTAGTTAATCGTCATCACCACGTTAGACCACGTTTAAGTCGCACTGCGGAAAATATTGAACGAGTACAGCAAAGTGTTAACGAAGCACCAGAAACATCTGGCAGAAGGCGTTCTGCTCAGCTAGAAATGTCTCGTACGTCACTACGGCGCATTTTAAAAAAAGATTTACAGTTATACCCATATAAGGTGCAAGTGGTCCAAGAATTAAAACCCGCAGATCATCGGCAACGTCTAAATTTTGCAGTTAAATTTCAAGAGTTGGCCAGAAATGAAATCAACTTTATTGAAAATTTGATTATGAGTGATGAAGCTCATTTTCATTTGAATGGCTTTGTTAATAAGCAGAACTGTAGGTTCTGGGGTTCTCAAAATCCAAGAGCCATTCATCAACGCCAATTGCACCCCATCAGGTGTACAGTATGGTGTGGGATCACATCTGAAAATGTCATTGGGCCCTACTTCTTCGAGAATGAAGATGGAAGTGCTGTAACCGTAAATGGAGAGCGGTATCGGTTTATGATAGAACATTTTTTACGTCCTGCTCTTGAAAACAGACCTAGTATGTGGTTTCAGCAGGACGGAGCCACTGCCCATACTGCCCGAGACACAATGGCACTTTTAAGTCAAATTTTTGGAGAGCGAATAATTTCTCGAAATTCGGAAATTATTTGGCCAGCGCGATCGCCAGATTTGACAGCACCCGACTATTTTCTTTGGGGTTTTTTGAAGGAGCGAGTGTATGTGAACAAGCCAGAGACAATCCTTGAACTCAAGGCAAACATTGTTGCAGAAATTTGAACGCTACAGCCACAAGTTTTGAAAAATGCTCTAAAAAGAGCCCATCAGTGCGAAGCTGAAAACGGTGGTCATTTAAGAGACATCATTTTTCATACTTAGTGTAAAAAAATTTCCATTTTGTATATTATATAATCTGAAAGAAAAAATAAAAAAAAGTTAATAAAAAAAAAAGTTATTAAACTTTTACACCCCTTGGTTGCTTTTGGCCCACCCTGTATGTGTATGTGTGTAACTAGCAAACCCGACGAAGAAGTAAACAAACTACAAAATTTCTGTCTGTCTATTAATTTCAAATATGTAAAAGCTTCGGGCAAGAACAAAAGGGAATTGAAAAAATGTCCGGCAAGAAATGTCTCAAATGTAAATTGGGACTTAAGGCTCCGTTATCCGACTGTAGAAATCGGAGATGTAAGGTAAATGTAAATTTTACTTTGTTATTTTTTATTGAGCTTCTCATTTGTTTAAATGAAAGTTTATAATATAATAACTCTAGTTGTTCTAAGAAGCTTTGGGTAAGGGTCCCCTGATGATCTGCATTAGCAACAGTGAAATGCGCATAGGATCCAGCTAAACCCCTCAATAATCAATTTCAATGTATTTTTAATAAAAAAATATTTTACTTAATAAGTAAAATATTAATTTGGGATTATTAGTGCGTTTAAAAATTTTAAACTTAAATTGTAACAATTCCCATAAAAAATACTAATGGCCTGTTTCTACATAACAAGTAAGCTCTCAGGCAAGCAAGCGGTACACAGGCGAGTACGTAACAAAATGAGTTTTTATAGTACACTTGTCTAGCTTACGTTGTATTTGATATCACTTTTTGTGTATTTAATTTCATTATTGCCATGGTACACAATTTAGTATTTGAGTTAATTTTTGTTCATACTAGAAGCATTACTGAATGGCAGCCCTATGAGAAAATCGTACAAAATAAAAAACAGCTGCTTTTAAATTACAATACAATATTAGGTCAGTTCGTTTATTTATCAAGCAAAATCGAGTGACTGAATAAATCCTGATTATTTTTGCTAGAAAGCAGTAAATAGTGTTTGTATAAATTAAAAAAGGCTGCATCGTAGATTAATTAATTAATATATATAATATTAATTTAATTAATAACATCAACAGTGACACTCTTTTTTATTTTCGGTATATTATAATTTTTTCACAAATTATAAAAACACTAAGATTTTGCTGAAATAAGTCAAAAAGCCTTCATGATTCATGTCTTGCAAGTACTTTAAATTATTGTATTTGCTTAAATAAACATAAAAAAGAAGAAAGATTTCATACATTATAAACTATATGTAAATATGTATATCGTCAGATGGTTACTAATTTGCCGCATTTAATGGAAATGCTCCCAATATTCTTGCTTTGAATACAGCTAGATCCAAGATAATAAGGAATAAAAACTTTACATTGAAATGTGGTTTAAAGCACATCAATTTATATATGAAACAAAATAATGGGCCTTGTCGTGGTTGGCGGTTTTCGACTTCAAATTCAACGATTTGTAGTTGATTAAAGAAAAGAAGCTATACGCCTGACTTTCGCGGCAAATTCGCCAATCATAATAATAGGCAATGCTTAGTTAACTTGAAAATTACGGAAATAACCCAACTTTGGGGTTTAATATCTTTCAATATGTTTGAAATGTAGAAAAATGTATAAGATATATAAAAAATATATTTCGTATACATAAAACCAATATATACTCTTTTTTAAATAAGTTACACATCATAAAAGAAAACGAGTGAAGAATTTACTTAAAAATAAAATTCATAAAAAAGAACCATTTATTCAGTAAGAACTTGCAATTACTCAGTCTCAAATTACACTGTCAAGATTTTGTATAAACGAATGAAATTCTATGTAGTACAGCGAGGCTCAGTAAAAAGTTTCAGGTACTCGAACAAACCTATTATTACTTTCCTTGAAGAAATTTATGTGAACAAAATTTAAAATAAAATTGTGATGAAAATACATACATACATATATGGCATATAATGTTAAAATGTTTAGATTTATGCTTACAGTTTCCATAATGGTTCAATTAGACGATTGCGGGGACATTAAATTTCTTCTTTAATGCATAAAAACCTATTTTGATTTCCACACAAGTACTAATTTTTGATTGCCTATATTTGACATTAGATACAATTGTAATTGTTATGTAGAAACAACAAAATAAGAAAGTATTACGTTTTTTACTCAGAAAAAGTTGGCACTTGTTTTATGAAACAAAATTTTTGAGTTACTTGTAATGTAGAAACATGCCATAAAGGCTCAGTTAGCCGACTGTAATGTAATGTAACTGCAACAGTAAGAAACAGCTGATCGATTTTGTTATGTGAAAAGTAATGAAAATGGTTATAGAGATGTAATGTAACGTAACCTACTTTTCATATAAAAATATCAATCAGCTGTTTTCTACGTTACAGTTACTTTACATTACAGTCGGCTAACTGAGCCTTAAGTAAATGTAAACGTTTGAGCGCTTATAGAATACTTAAAAACGTGTCATGTGTTTTCGACAAAAAAAAAAACTAATTTGTGCACACACATATGTATATACTAGTTAATTGCATTGTACCCAGTAAACACGCATTTTTGATTTTAAATTGCGAGTTATTTGAAGTTAAACGCGAAAGTTCATATACTATGTATAATATTTAAATTCATGAAATTCATTTTGGTTGAAATGTACATAAATATGTATGCGGACATATATACGAGTATGTATGTATGTAGTAGAACTTATAAGTAAATAATATATAAAATAGATATATAAAATAGATTTTTTAAAATTTTTTTAATAATTTCGCTGAAACTATTTTAAGTTACTTTCTTTTGATGGCAAGATTTAGCCTGTTGGAAAAAAACTAATTGAGTTTTTGAAATAACACCTTTTAGAACAAAAATGCGCCTAGAGGTTTTGAAAATTATTATTATTATTTTATTTAAATGAACTCAATTATAATAATTTTAATAGCAGCTGTAATGCTCAACCGTAATATTGTCATTGTACATTACCAGAACAGATTTTGAGCAACTTCATCAGAAAGACGAAGTATTTAGCTCTTTAATTTCCAAGAATGTGTATGCATGCAGTAGCACCTCAATCAAATCTTTACTTTCTCGTTTTATCCTTTTCTTATTAATGTTCGTACCTACTCATAATAATTTAGTTTTATTTACAAACAATATACATATGTATATTTTTTTAAAGGTACCAACAGAAAACATGTTTTTTACATGTGTTTTTGAAGTTTTCGACTCGTATGTTTATCTTTATGCTTGTCAATATTGGTTAATTTACATAAGGTTTATAATTTTTGGTCACAAACGTACATGTAGTATCATTTCTTCTTTTTCAGTACATAAATATCCACGTAGTTTGTTTTATAAATGGCTTGCAGCCGTCGAAATATTTTTGGTTCCGTCGCTGTAGTACTGGCGACGCAAATTTGCTTTTTTAATTTTTTCTTTTTTAAACAAGACGTTGAGGTAGTATCTAAAAATCTATACATTTTTGGACTTATTTTAATAAAACGACAACGTTAAATTAAAAAAAAATATATAATTAATTTGTCTTGCAAAATACTTCATTCAGACGGCTAATGATAGTGCACATAATCAACCGCCGACGAATTTGTTCGCATGACATAGACATTTGGAGCTGTATGTTTAACATAAGAAAAGAGAGCACGCTCTATTTCAAATAATGTCTTATTTTTTTTGTCATGTTTTTTACACAAGCAATGTTTTAAAGGTAACACACGACATGTTTTCGTTTACATATGTAAATTCTGGCACATACAATGTGAAAAACATGTCGTCTGTTGGTACCTTAACAAAAATACATATGTACATATACAGGACTTTTTGTTTGCTGGGTGTTTATCAGTATAAAAAAAATCATATTAAATGGAAAACAGCTGTTCGATGAGAGTTCAACATCTTCACATTATTTTTGATTGCATGGAAAAAGTACCAAAATTATTTAAATGGTATAAAATCATTATTTTATACTTACAAACATTGTAATGACTTTGACATTTAGTGAAATTACAATTTAAGGCTCATACCCGTATACACATATTTACATTACCACGTATTATAATTATAAAAAATATTTATATTTTTATTATCATTATAATTATTATGATTATACGTACCTATTTTTATTGTTATAGGTATTATTTTTAAATAAAAATAGTTTTTTGTACGCTTGAATGTATGCTTGTACGCACATATGTATGTATATTGTACAAATTCGTACATATGTACATATACTTATGTGTATGTATGTATATTAACAAAAAATAAGCACATACGATTGGCAAACTCTATAAAAATATAAAAAAAATTATAAAAAAACTTTTTTAGAAAACTAAATTTATTAAATATGCCATGTACGTATACAAATTAACCACTCAAAAGCTTAAATTATTAAAAGAAACAAAAGTACCAAATCAGGGCTATTGTGCCACACTCTCATTCAATATACATACATCCCATCACTGTCTACAAATGTCACGTAACGTCGTCATGAAATTCTATTTTCTGCAGGTTCAGACGTTACATTTACGTGCCATTTCAATCAGGTAAGCGTTTGCATAGCTTTTCATGCAACAGATTCGAGCAGCTGACACAATTACATTTACAGTTCTACATTTACTTTTTGCCTTTAGATACGTAAACAGATTGTTTGGTAATGCCACACAACGAAAAATATCGGAAATGACAAACGTTGCCACTAGTTCCCACCGCTATTTTTGCAATATTGGCACAAAATGCCACACAAATGCCTATGATTTTGTTTGTCTATTCTTTCATACAAACATTTTAAACACTATAACCTGTACCACTATAATTGGAATGTCCAATTATATCAAGGTTTTTAAAATTTCTAAAGTATCGCTATAACATATTTTATGAATTTTCATGTAAATGAAACTAGCTAACAAAAATAATAAGTTTTTACTTTCTTATAAATTAAGCTCGGAAACTATTGGTCCACCAGGTATTCGATTTAATAATAAAATACTTGGACTTTTTGTACTACTTCAAAATCAGCTCTGTAATTAGGTTTGCAGCGAACTAAGCTCAATGGCTAGTAAAAGCAATTACACCCAAGAGAAAAATAAATTTACCAGGTACATTTTATACATAAATTTATTTAATTCCACTTTATATATTAGAAATATAGATATAGCAATCTATTAAGTGAAAATATCAATATTAAAACCTTTTGTATTCTATTTTCTTCTTCTTCTATTTTCATGAGAAAATATTTGCAATAAACTACTAATCCATAAACTGAAATGAGAAACCAGGCAAAAAAAAAACGGTGGTCACGTTTTGTAACAGCAAGAAGAATAAAAAGAAATTTAAAAATAAATAAAATAAAATTTCGATTTTGAGCTTAAAAATATGATTTTAAGTAAAGCTAGAAGTAAAAAAGAAAAAATATGGATTTACTAAGAAAGAAATTATTGGATATTCAAAGAAAATACGTGCACGTGTGGTAATCATATGTGATTACATAAACGTTTATACTAGGGATGCCAATCGCGATCGATTTTTGGAAATCCCGGGATTCGGGATTTAGTAATCCCGATCCCAAAAATCCTGGGATTTTCCTCTGGATTTTCGGGATCCCGGGATTTTTCGGGATAATGGGATTTCCGAGATTTCGTGATCTAAATATTTTTAAATTAATTATTAAAAAATAAAATGAATTATTTTTTTAAATAAATATTAATTCAATAACAATTTAATGCATTTTAAAAGGTTTTATGTTCATAATTTATTATTGCACAATTGTCTTTAAAGTGAACAATTTTCTAATACGAGTATGAAATAAAAATCAAAAGAACTTTTCTCATCTATTTTTAAGTTGATTAATCACATTTGATGTTAGAGAATTTAGAGTGAAAACAATAACTAAATATGAAAACTTGTTTTTGTTTTCAATATAAATGTTTTTCTACTATTTAAACCAAAACGAATATACATATCGGTGGACTTTTAGCACTACCGCTTAAGTTGACTTACGAAAATTTTTAGATTCACTTTCATACAAATAAGTTGCAAAAACAATATTGTTTTGTTAAAAATATATCTACTAACGTTTTTTTAATTAAGATTGATCAACAACAAGTATAACGGTTGTTACATATATATGTATACGAAGTATTATCTAATTTTTTTATCGATTTCGTTACGACTAATAAGACTGAACATGTCGAAAAATTAAAAGAAATGTATTCACTATTCTAATCAAATTCGATTAATTACGTCTAAAGATCACATTTTTATAGGCACATACATTAAAAGTTTGCGTGAGCACTTGAACAGTATTTTTGCTGTACTGAAAAATTTTAAATTCATACATACGTTTTTTTCTACAAGTTCAACAGATACATATGCATGTATTCATACGTTCGCTAAGAGGAGTATGGTTTATTAGTGTCCTGGCCTTCTACTCTGCAACTCGAATACAACTATAGGGTGTTTTTTTGAGGGGTATAGAACTTCGAATTGAAATAAAACACAAGAAAATCGTTTTAATGTCCATCAATTTGGCTTTATTGGAAGGATAATTTTATGCCATTAATGTTTAAATATGATTTCGGGCATGTGGCCGCCGCGGCTGGCTCGAATAAAGCCAATTCTACAGGTCCAATTTTCAACCACTTTTTCGAGCATATGGGGCCGTATGTTGGCAATAACGCCACGAATGTTGGCTTCCAAGTCCCCTAACGTTTCTGGTTTGTTGGCGTAGACGAGCGACTTCACATATCCCCAAAGAAAATAATCCAATGGTGTCAAATCACACGATCTTGGTGGCCAATTGACAGGTCCATTCCGCGAAATTATGCGCTCATCGAATGTTTCCTTCAATAAATCGATTGTGACGTGCGCTGTGTGGCATGTAGCGCCGTCTTGTTGGAACCACAACTCATCCACATTCATGCCATCCAATTCGGGAACAAAATAGTCGGTTAGTCGGCTCCAATTGCTGTGCACGGTGGCGAATCGATTCATTCGGGTCCTCTTCAACACTTTGCTCTACAGCGGCAATTGTTTCTTCGGTGCGCACTGTTCGACGTCTCTGCGGATGCGTATTATCACATAGAGTAAACGTAGTGCGAAAACGATCCATGGTTAACCGAATTAATTGCTCTGATGGACGATTATGTCGACCATAAAATGGACGGAGCTTGCGGTAAACTTCGCAAACTGAACCATTATTTTCGAAATAAATTTGCACGATTTGCAAGCGTTGTTCTTTTGTCAACCTGTTCATGATGAAATGGCAAACCAAACTAAATATTAATCACTTGACAGCTGACAAAATGGCCGCCAGTTAAAAAAGTGATGCCAACTTAAAGTTCTATACCTCAATAAAAAACACCCTTTATAATTGAGTCGAACTCATTCAGTCGGTCCTTTTTGACTAAAACTATTTATCAAAGCCATGTAATTTAAATGGGTTTGATCTCAGGTTTGTATCAAAAACGACCTAAACGGTCTAAATAAAAAACAAAATAATTTTGAACTGCAATGTAAAAAACATACATACACACTCGAGCAGTTTTTTAGACAAAATACTCCGGATTATTCTATAAATATTTCTCTCTTTTACGTCAACCCGACAGCAAAAATTTTCACTTGCTTGTATTGTATTCTACTCCAATTGTTAGGAGGTGTCAATAGTACTCAATTGTTACCGACAAGTAGATAAGTGCTAATTTTTTTTAGCATTGAGGAGTCGACATAAGATAGTTATACACTGTAACTTCCTGCGGAAATTTCTCCCTTTTCCAATAAAATTTTTTTGTTTTTCTCGTAAAATTTTAATTATAATTGCCATCATAATATCGAATAAGACGGAATAAATTTGTCAAACTTATGAATTTTTCAAATGTTATATTCCTTCCAAAGGTAATATGTTTCTTTTGTTTTCAAAATAATTCTAAAATGTACATATATTGTAGCACCTTTGATGAAAATAACCTTAAGAAAGTAGTTTATTTATTTTGCTCTTGTTGTTAATTTATAAGAAATATGTCACGAATAGTCATTAAATTGTTAAAACTGTACGTATAAAATTGTATGGGACTTTTAAATATTATAAAAAATACATTAAAATCAACGAAAATTTGAATTTATAAAGTTTTTGTATAAAAATTGCTAAGAAATCCCGAAAACGAAATCCCGGGATTGAATTTTACAAGTCCCGGGACTCGGGATTTGCCAAATCCCGAAAATCCCGGGATTTGTCGTTTGGCATCCCTAGTGTGTACACTTCTACCGATATTCGGTAGATTCTACCGAATATGTTTGTGAATTTAACAATCTACCAATTCTACCGAACAAGGCCTGAAATCTACTGAATATTGTTATTTAGTAATTTAAGTCGATGTAAATTGCCTATTTTGCCACATAGCAGTGCGGTCATTTTCTGTCATGAAAATGATTAAAACAGAACAAAGAAATCGGTTAAAAACTGAAACTATAAATAACCTAATATATGCCAAGGAATTGTGCCTTGCGGATGAAATATTTATGCCTACCAATGATTTAGTAATTTTTGCACAAAAGTTTAAACTTATAAATGGATCTTACATAAATATAATCTTTGTAGTTACAAATGTTTGTCAAATAAAAGTTATTTTAGTAACTTTATAAAACCTATGTACAAAAACTGAATTCCTGTTATTTATGTATATTATTTTATATATGTCTAGCATATCTATATAAAGGGTAAGAACAAATAACTGGTGATGACACTTTTTAGGGTTCCGTACACCAAAGGTGAAAAGCAATCCTATTATTTTCGCTACTCTGTCCGTCTGTCCATCTGTCCATCACACGGTATTTTCTCAGGAACCGTAAGAGCTACGGACCTGAAATTTGAACAGAGTATGTAGAACCTTGGCCGCTACAACAACAAGTACATGAGAATTAAAAATTAAAGGGTGTGCCAAACCGAGCAACGAAAAATGTTAAAATCCAATGTAATATATGTACATACAATTGTATGAACATAT
Source organism: Tachina grossa (assembly GCA_949987645.1). NCBI lineage: Eukaryota > Metazoa > Arthropoda > Insecta > Diptera > Tachinidae > Tachina > Tachina grossa. The sequence goes on along the minus strand of OX465275.1, from coordinate 76,112,870 downwards.
GTATGTTGAAACTTGAAATTTGTAAAATTAGTGTATTTTTGTACAGACTACAACAATTAACACTAAAATTTAAAAAAAAAATTTAACTAAAGGGTGGTCCATTAGTTAATGCAATTTTGACTATGTAATTTTGACAATTTGCTATATCTTGGAAACCGTAAGAGGCAAACACTTGAAATTTTCAAAAACGGTAAAACTAAAAAAACCGAAAATTATAAAATCGCCAAACCAAAAAAAAAATTTCCACAAATTAAAAAAAATCGCCAAAATTAAAAAAAAAAATTCTAACACTAAAATAAATCGCCACATTCAAAAAAGTCGCCAAAATGAAAAAAATTGCCAAAATGAAAAGAAAACGCTAAAAATATAAAAAAAAAATGGCCAAAACGAGAAAATTTCGCCAAAACTAACAAAAAATTTTTAAATAAAAAAAATCGCAAAAATGAAAAAAAATCGCCAAAAATAAAAAACGCCGAAAACCGGAAAAAATCGCCAAAACAAGAAACAAAAGTGTCAAAACTAAAAAAAGAGCTAAAACTTATAAAAATCGCCAAAACCAAAAAAACGCCAAAGCAAAAAAACAGAAAAACCCTAAAAATTAAAAAAAAGCAATGTGAGTCCGATCACAGAGGAGATGTGTAAGCATCTAGTAATGAAATTTTTTTTTTAAATTGGAAGTACTTATGCTTTTAGTATATTTTTTTAAATTAGTTAATTAAAAGTATCAAAACTTTCAATATTGTAAATACATAGGAATTTGTTGGTTTATGTTTGTTTTATTTAACTTATTTGGTTAGTAAATGGGCACACGGCAGTATATATGCACTGCATTAGAAATTGCAGTAAGCAGTAAATTTACTGATTACTAAAAAAATTCAGTAAATTTTTACCGCTAATGAAATTTAATTTGCATTACCAGTAAAATCGTAGGGCCGTTATCATAATAAAATTGTAGCAAGTGGCAAAGTTTTTTTCATTAAAATTTTGAGAATTTGTATGAAAAAAATTAAGCCACTTGGTAGAATTTCATTATGAATACGGGCATTACTGATTACTGAAAATTCAATGCACCTCATCATATAACAATTCATTTAGAAAATTTATAAAAATTGTAGAAAAAAATTTTAGTAATCATTAAAAATTTACTTGTTAAAAAATTTTTATTATTTTTACTGAATATTTAGTGGTACTGCAGTGCTCATCTATGGTAAATGCCTTTACTTTTACTTTTTAATTTTTAATTCCTGTTGTTCATCGTTTAGTTGTTGCTGGTCTTGTTGTTGTGTACGCATTGCAATTAAAATAAATTCAATGAAGTGCGACTTTGACTCGCACACGAAGGGTTCCGTACATTCGGTTTTGAGCATTTTTCTGATGTGGCTTTTTTCCTTTTTTAAGCTTTTTCAATTTAAACGATTTTTTCAGTTTTTTCGATTTTTTCTCGTTTGACGTTTTTTTTGGGGTTTCTTTCATATTCACAATTTTTTTTATTTTAGCGATTTTTTTTCATTTTGCCGATTTTTTCTGTTTTTGTGTTTTTTTTCATTTTGGGGATTTTTTTAATTTTTGCGATTTTTTTCTGTTTTTGGGGTTTTTTTATTAAGGCGATTTTTTCAATTTAGCGATTTTTTGTTTAAGCGGTTTTTTAATTTTGGCGATTTTTTCTGTTTTTTGGGGTTTTTTTCATTTTGGCGATTTTTCCGGTTTTTCAAGATTTATTTTAGTCCTAAATTTTTTTTAATTTGGTGCTTTTTTCGTTTTGGCAATTTTTTTTGTTTCTGGCGATTTTTTTAGATTTGGCGATTTTATAATTTTTTGATTTTTTTGTTTTATCGTTTTTGAAAATTTCAAGGGTTTTGCTTACGGTTTCCAAGATACAGCAAGTTGCCAAAATTACAAATGCAAAATTGCAATAACTGATGGAACACCTTTTAATTTAAATTTTTTAAATTTAGTGTTAATTGTTGTAATCTGTGTATAATTTCACAAATTTCAAGTGTATACATATATGTACATACAATTGTATGTATATTACATGGGATATTAACATTTTTCGTTGCTCGTTTTGGAACACCCTTTAATATTTAACTCTCATGTATTTGTTGTTGTAGTGGCCAAATGTCTACACACTGTGTCCAAATTTCAGGTCCGTAGCTCTTACGGGTCATTTTCACCTTTGGTGTACGGAACCCTAATAAAGCAATTATCAAGTTAAATAAAACAAACAAAAACCAGCAAATTCCTATGTAAAGGGTGTTTTTTTTAGAGGTATAAAATTTTGAATTGAAATAAAACACAAGAAAATCGTTTTAATGTCCATTAATTTGGCTTTATTGGAAGGATAATTTTATGCCATTAATGTTTAAATATGATTTCGGGCATGTGGCCGCCACGGCTGGCTCGAATAAAGCCAATTCTACAGGTCCAATTTTCAACCACTTTTTCGAGCATATGGGGCCGTATGTTGGCAATAACGCCACGAATGTTGGCTTCCAAGTCCCCTAACGTTTCTGGTTTGTTGGCGTAGACGAGCGACTTCACATATCCCCAAAGAAAATAATCCAATGGTGTCAAATCACACGATCTTGGTGGCCAATTGACAGGTCCATTCCGCGAAATTATGCGCTCATCGAATGTTTCCTTCAATAAATCGATTGTGACGTGCGCTGTGTGGCATGTAGCGCCGTCTTGTTGGAACCACAACTCATCCACATTCATGCCATCGAATTCGGGAACAAAATAGTCGGTTATCATGGCTCTATACCGGTCTCCATTAACGAATCGATTCATTCGGGTCCTCTTCAACACTTTGCTCTACAGCGGCAATTGTTTCTTCGGTGCGCACTGTTCGACGTCTCTACGGATGCGTATTATCACATAGAGTAAACGTAGTGCGAAAACGATCCATGGTTAACCGAATTAATTGCTCTGATGGACGATTATGTCGACCATAAAATGGACGGAGCTTGCGGTAAACTTTGCGAACTGAACCATTATTTTCGAAATAAATTTGCACGATTGGCAAGCGTTGTTCTTTTGTCAACCTGTTCATGATCAAATGGCAAACCAAACTAAATATTAATCACTTGACAGCTGACAAAATGGCCGCCAGTTAAAAAAGTGATGCCAACTTAAAGTTCTATACCTCAATAAAAAACACCCATTAGTTACAATATTTTAAATAAGTTTGTATTGCTTCTTTCAAACACTAATACACTCATACATATGTAGCTCACACCGATTTGACAACGCGGTGTGAATCTCAGCAAAATTTGTATTGTGAAAAAGAATCTTACCCCCTAGCGTATAGATGTTTACACATCAAAAATTCCAAAACTATATATTATATAGGATGAAGTTTGTATTAAATTACATATTTAGTGTTCGTACGGAACCCTTCGTGCGCAACTCAGAGTCGCACTTTACTGAATTTATTTAATATCATTTTCATGTTCAGCTACTCTTACTCCTAGATTCCTTTTTGTTGTCCCGATGTAAACTTGTTTACAGCTTCCGTGTGCGTTTCCATTACATTTTATTTCATATACTACATTGCTTTGAT